>JAYKKI010000056.1:2985000-3187500 GCA_039881145.1 Druceiella hillmani
AATATTATTTTTAAGTCGGTGCCAAAGAACTGGGTTAACTGTCACAAATATGAAACCAGAAAGGACCACTACCAGAACAAAAGGGAAACACTACCAGGAAAAGACATTCAGTTGCAACATATACTCCTAAAGAAATAATACGCACTATTTATACCTTTTGAAAAACAAATGGGTTGAATAATTTTGAAAGAACATTTTGTTTAGCGCCGATATATTAATGGGTAAATAAATAATTACTACTCTGTTTTTGTCTAACGTTATCTACCAAGCGGAGGTAGTATTGATAATATAAAGTAGTATTAATTTTTTTCAGTGTTTTCTGAAATCAGTAACCTTTGTTGAGAAGTTATTTTATGTAAATTAAAATTTTGTACGTATACTTGTTGTATTGATTAAGTTGTTTAATTTTATTCTACTATTTTGATGTGCAGAAACACAACAGAAGGACCAGCGAACCCAAAAACAGAAAGACCAGAGACCCGTTCGGATTTGTGCGAGTACATTTTAAGGGAGAAAAATATAGTGTAAAAAACATTTCTTTACATACCACGTTTTCTTCCTGCTAGTATTAGTACAATTAAGTTATTTGATTTGTATTTCTTCTTTAAGGAATGTTGTACTGTGCTTGTAATTAACAAAAACACAATAATTTACCATGATACCGTGCCCGATGCCTGTAACCCCCCCCCCTCGTCTCTTCCGCCTTATCATGCGCGAACACCAATAAATTACGAATTTCAATGTTTATTTGTTTCCAAAAACATTTTAAATTCTCTAAAATTATTAATTCAAATTACAAAGTGTTAATCATCAATTTCCTTTAATGGAGAATCTTTAATAATTTTAACAGTTCTCCATAAATGAAAATTATTATATAGTATGATATTTATTAAATGAGGAAAAATTAATTGAATTAAACCTTGCTACTTTTTGCTATATAATTTTTCAACTCAATGCCATCGTGTACTTTTAATTTCACCTCCTCAATACTCACAATTTCCTCATGAATAATATTAGTGTGCTCGTAATAGTTCTGAAAGCGTTCGTCAGGAAAGCGCCCAGATCTACAATTTTTTCTCCGATTACATTAACATTATTAACTTTATTTCAAAAGCGATACAATATTTTTACATAGCCTGTGCAAACTAAAAACTATAATTTATCAAATTGGGAAAATTGTATGTCAATACCATTATCAGTTTTGCATGAATCCCTAAAACACAATAAAATAAGCGGAACTTTTCTTTTTATTTTTTTTAAATACAATGATGTTAAAAGTTGTTTTATATTTCCTGCAAGAAATATCAGAAAAGGTTACTTTGAAATTAAACAAAGCTATTTTCATTATTAGTATGATTCGAACTCGATATCTTCATTTTCTGAGTAAAAGGTGTAAATGATACAATTAAGTAATAAAGAAGTTTAAAATTAAAAAAAAATAAATATTATTTAATTTTTTTAAATTTTGATTCGGAATGGTCAAAAAATTACATAATATTTTATTATAAATACTAGTCTCTATTGAAAGTTTCACTCTCATGTTATATCAATTGACATAGTCGTATAACAGATTTTGCTATTAAAAGTACGTGTCTTTGATAGCTTTATTAAATGAAAAAAATTGGTTTCTAATGTCCCGCGGGAACTTGGCATTGTCCATCAGTCCGTTCGTCTTTTCCTTGATAAAGCAAGAACACAAAAATAATTTGAAATTATAGAAATTAGGTATTTTAACCACATTTTCGAAATTACTCAATATGAGCTTCAAAAATATGTGTAATACGAGTATGCCATATAAATGATAGAAAGGTTTAAAGGAATTAAGATTGATTGAATTGCAAATTGTAATTATTCTAAAATTTTACATAATAATATCATTACACAATTTATAATAAATCATTTTTTCTAATAACTTCAGCACTCATGATAATTCAAAAATTCATGGCGATATTTTCAAATTCATTTTATAAATCAGTGTCGGTGGATATTAAATTAATATTGCCATGGCAATCAATTGCACCTTACTGGTTTTCCTCGGAGCAGCACTATTTAAATAGGGTGTGAATATAATCTTAACAGAAGCAAAACAAAGACGAAAAGGACCACGACCGCCTCGAACCTTTCTGTCTGAAGATTTTGCTTTCAGATTTCTCGGTAAGCTTCCTTTTTTGTTACGGGTTATACGTAATCCCCTTTAAATCCCATGTAAAATAATAAACGATTGCGTTGAAGCACGTCACGGGTAGAGCTTAGGTTCGTATGGATTCGTAGAAAATTTAATAGTCAATATTATTCCTAATATTTATTTATGGTTAATACATTTTAGTGCCAATAATATTTAAAATCAATATAACACAAAAAACTGATTAATCGCGAACTACTATATAAATCCAATATTGTTTCCCTAAAGTGGTTAATGGAGTAGAAAACATTAAAATAGATCACGTTGCACAACACTACATCGATCAATGTAAGCGGTCTATGATATACACTAAGGCAGATAAAATATACGTACTACGACATACTTTTCTTATGTTAAAGAATGGAAGCTCTTAATGCACCACGAAACTAAGAATATGCGATTATGCAAATAATAACTTTAAAGCATTTTTAGTCACAATTGAAGGGAAATATATCCTGGTTGTCTGTTTTCAAATTTGAATTACCGCATTAGTGTATTACTGAATTGATAATGGTTACAAACACAATGATAACATGCAATGCATAATAAAGAGGTGGATATTTATTATGAAATTTTATATAAACCTTATGAGATAAATGAGTACAATATAAAAACATCAGTACGACTTGATACATACAATAGATAGGAAGAAGCTTCATGTGAAAAATGGTCTAGTACCAAATATGATGTTATAATTTTAGTTTTTTTCGTAGCTAGTAATTAAAATATATTACTCACTAATAAATATACAAAAAAAACATATTTTACATATTATTTAAGATAAAAGAAATGTAAAAATGTAGTTATGTCCTAGATTAAAAAATGAACCATGTCTGCATAAAATTATCCTCTAGCAATTGGTGTCCACACAAATAATTGTTTGGAATCCTTGTGAAGCGCTTACATCAAATATTTGAAGTTTAGAATACCATATATCTTGTCAAAGAAATATAACAATGTAAATAGGGTAGATTTGTTGATCAATTTCACAAATTTGGTCTAAGAATCACCGCATAATTGTTACGCAAAAAATACATTTATGTAAGTATAGTTATCTGTTTAAAAATCTAAATAATTTTGGAGTAATCTAATTTTTTAATTCACATCTTTAAATCAAAGTATTAAAAATGATGACTCTAAATATTATTTAAGATTTGAATTTGATTTAAAAGTAATTTACTCGTAGTCAGAAAACAGGATTTCATTATCTTGTTATTTTTTTCAGAAATACCCTTTTCCAAGCATATTTCCCAATACTTGTGACTTTTTTAGGAGAAACATTGTCAATTGCAATGTTGCAACCACAGATGCTGCCTGATTTTTGTAGTCTGCTACCGTGGACATCGTTACTGAAAATGGTGTAAATCTGGCCCCATTTGACTTCATTAATATATTCATTACCTTTTAACTGGATAGCTATTCAGACCTATATACCTATTTCAGAAAGTTAAATTTTTCCTAGCAATGTGAACAAAGAAACTACTTTATAGATTATATGATAGATTTAATATGCTTTATTGAATGTATGATAGAGGTAATGCGATTTATCGGTTATATGATAAGGTTAATACATTTTATGGATCAGAGGATAGGGTAAATTTGCTGCATGGATTATTCATAAGATTAATATGCCTTATTGATCATATGATGATATTAATCACTGTAATATATTTTAAGTGTCCACATGAAAGGGTTTCTGATAAAAACATGGGTAACAAACATACAAATAGGCGGATAACCTACAGACTTTTAATCAAATTCGGTAATTTAATTATTTCCTTCTTTAAAGGAAAACGATTTATTCAACTGGTTATATAACTATTTTGTCCGTTTTTTTATAATTCAAATATAATATGTTCGATGAAGTTGCTAAAATGCGGGATATTTAATTTCGTTTTAACTTTATTCTAATAAAAGAGTGGTAATGAATTTTCCGTCAAAAATATATGAAATATTCAACATTTTGCAACAAGTAGAAAAAATATTTCCGACAAATATTATGCGATCAGCAACGGTAGAAATTAAATTATTTATAATATGTTTATAATTCCGAGAAATTTTATTATGTATTTTATATTTACAGAAATTAGACTATTACATTTCTACACCTAACCGTTGCTTGAAAAAAACTGCTGTGACAAAAAAATGGCGAGCACGTAAGTATAAGTTCACTGGGGTTCCATTTTTCCTTTTGATGCGAAATATCAAAACATCAAAAATATTAAAAACTCTGTGGAAAAAGTTTTGTTTTTCATTTTATGAATAATATTACAAGTGCGTTTGAAGGTTAAACACAATATGTTGCTATATAATAATGATCTCAATCAATGCTAAGCTTACAATGAAGACCATCCACATTTCTAAAATAATTACATTTTATAATTTTTCTTCAAATTCTAGGAGCATTGAATTTACAATGAATTAAAAGTGAAAATGCATCTAGCATACAGATGCATACATTGAATATCAAGAAATGATGGTATGTGACGAACTCATTAGTGGCAATTAGGGCTACTTCTAGTACTGTTAATTATTTGGATCACGTTATTCAAATAATTAACAGTTACCTTTAAGAGTGTCATCTGAAACAATGTTGATATAGACGTAAAATTCCTTTTAATGTATATTAAATGTTAGAAAAGAGATGTTGTATGCAGTGCTTAATTGTCCATACAAATGTGCTCTATTATAAGTTTATCATATATCAAAATATATGTATGTAATGTACTCATATAATATACACTTATACTGTTCTTTATCAAGCGTTTGTTAAGTTTATCAATGATGTCATGATGGCTGACAAATTGTCCCAAGTCCAGGTACGTAAAATAATCACGTTGGAATAATCACATTGGAAGACTAAGTCTTATGCATTATCTATAAAAATTGTGCATACAAGTCTGTAATATTTACAAATAGTAATTATGTTTAGTTCGTATGACATCACGACAAGTTAATGTATTTCGATCTAAATTAAACCTAATTAACATATTCAGTAAAAAATATCCCCTTGCAATGAAAATAGCCGGGCTTAAAAAATTAAGACTCCCGAAATTCTATACAGGCCTGAATAAAACGCTTATATAGTGAGTAAACATATTCATATTAATATATCTATAAACTAGAAACCTATTTAACGGTAAATTTTTATTTCCAAGGTTTGGATATCCCTTCATTTCATTCTGATTATAATATTTTGTGTACTTATTTGTAGAGCCATTCTTTGTTGAAAAGTATGATTTCTTTAAATTCAGCGTGCGGTACTGGAATATTGCAATTACTGTTCAAATCATTTTTGAATTTCATGTTTTATTTCCCCGACTCCAAAACTTTCAGAAAATAGCAATATTTTGCAAATTTGTTTATGTTCGGGTTTTTACTATATATAATGTATAACTGTATATATAAACTAGGTAAAACGGAGAAAGAACTAATTCGATATAAAAATCACACAAAATTGCCCTTTACGGTTTCAAAACCATCATTCCACGCGAAACATTTTTAAGTTGAATGCTTTTGCACGAAGACTCTACTCTATACTAAACATAGTTTTTTTTAAATTGTTTTTTTTTATACTTAAATGGTAACTAAACTTCTTTGCCTCTTAAATGAAAACAACAGTTTTCGTCAGCGATTTTTAACTTTCCTTTGTCTACATGCAACAGTTTTTCATCGTTCACTCATTATTGAAACAATTGATACTTGAAAAACTGTTCACCACAGTTTATCTAACCAATTTAAATAAGGTTATTATTCATTCAGCTGATAAAGTCTGCCTTCGCTCCGATAACACACTGCTAATGGTTTGATTCGCTTAAGTTCTCACAATAAAGGAAGGGCTCATTTTGTGCCGTGTCCAATTAAAGATAATGGTTTGCGGACTATTAATAATAAGGCACAATATATGACGTTATTGTTATAAGATAAACAGTTGAAAATCCCCTTCTTTCTTCCTCTTTAAGGCGACACACTTGGCATAAATTTAAAATATTTAAGGGCACCTAAATCCGAAAAAAAAATATTCAAAACCAATTATATTTTGGATGTTTTCGTTTAACTTTAACCATTATATTTAACAAGTAAGCAACAAATAATTTTACAAATGTTGATCGAGCACTCTCGGCATATATCATTTATATTATACATATACCTTGAATGATTTCAAAATATTCATATAATCGTTCAAATAAACATAAAATTATGAAGAAAAAGTCAAATAACTTTCGAATCACTGCAAAATATCACTATTGATTTTTAACGTAATACTGAATACGCCCAGAATAATCGCGCGAGGATATCACTAGGAGAGAGATGCGAAACTATATAATATGGTCTTATCTAGGTTTACCCCGCGCACGTAAATGGATCACTCTCTCCAATGAATAATTGTTTAAATTGTCTACTTGCTTCTTTCACGTACCATAATTTTTTCTGCATTTTTAGATGGATGGGTTCAGGGTAATACTTTGATTAATATTGTTATTGTTATCCAACATTTTCAAAAAAGACATCTATATTTATGTAATGATTTTTCAAAGCATTTTCTTTTTCTCTGTTATATATATATATATATATATATATATATATATATATATATATATATATATATCAATGACATTTTATCGATACTGAGAGAAACCCATTTTTCTTAAGAGTGCTATTAATACTTACAGTTATTTGCACTTGCTTCTGCTAGACGTCATCATTTGTTATTACTATGCGAATTGTTTCTTGCTTCATACAATAGTGACGCAATATCTCCAGAATCTCTGGGGAAAATATTTTTCAGGAGTTTTCTCCTTCAACAGTTTAGAGTAAATCATTACAAAATTTACTCGTCACTAAACGCAAAATAGTCGTGTCAAATGGGAAAAAATGAGTAAATATTTTTGCTTTAAATTAAAACAAAAATATAAATATAATTCTAAATCAAAATTTGACTCAAGTAACACTAAGTCAACTCCTTGACATTGTTATTCTATTTGATTATGTAGGTAAAAAAATTTAGTATTCTAGTTACGGACTTTATTGTTTTCACCTTAATGTTAGTTAAAATCAGTGAAAAATGTTGTACAATGATAGAAAAAAAATATTTTCTGTTCAGGAGTGAAATGCAGCGAAAGTATTAAAAAAGCCAGACAATTGCATTGAAACCCCCGTCGCTTCACCGGTCAACTAAAGATACTTTTCCTCATAAAACTTTTCAACCATATCTAATCAAAACTTTTCTTCCTGACAATCAATTTCCCAAGGAATAAATAATACTCTTTTTTGTCCGCTTTACAAATCGGTACAGAATACCGACTATATGAAAAGTTTTAAGTAGCGTAGTTGTATTTCAGCTAAAGGTTATTATTAACTAGACTCACGACAAATAGGATCGGCCTTTAAGTAAATTTAATGGATCATCAACTGAGTGGTGTACATATGAATTTGAACTGGGTTTCGTGATGATACAATTACTTAGTTAAACATTAAAAAGAGTATTGATTTAAACTTTTCAACTACTACCAGTTTATAAACGCAGCAGTAAGATTTTTTGTGATAGAAGAGAAAATACAACGGAAGTGTGACTAATAAAATTGTTTTGAAAATTAGAAATACTGACTTTAAGAGAGGTTTTTAATATTACGCTCTTAAGTTTTAAAAATTAAAATATTCAATTAAAGTAAATATATTTAAAAAAATAAATTAAAATTTAGCTAAATATATTTAGCAAAAGATACCTAGTATTTAGGAAAATTAATATGAAAATAATATAATTTAATAATTAGTATAACCGTATATTCATTCTACATTTAACTTACGCGATGTAAATAATAATAATAATATTACGTTTTTGAAATATTTTGTACGTAACTCTTTAACTTCAGCCATTGTCATCTGTGTTTCCTTTATCGCTGTTATATTTTCATTATAATTTACTGATGATATTGGGAAATTTCTCTCTCTACTTTTCACATAACTTTCCGTTACTCATTTTTCTCATCGATACTTTTTTTAATTGTTTTGTATTCATAAACCTTACACTGCAAAAAAATTTTCGACCTATTTTACTTTCCGATGATAGTGAAGACAAAAAGAATTTTAGCCGTCTATGGACATTTTGTATGTACATTTGTATATAAGTTTGTACGAAGAAGCTTAATGGCTTTGGATATTGAAAAGGAAGTTGTGGATTTGTTTGAATTAGAAAAATTTGAGTATGAGAAATTTTATTAAAATACTGGAGAGACAATATTATTGTAGTAGGCTCGTGTGACACCTTATTGTTATATATATATATATATATATTTATATATATATGTGTGTGTGTGTGTGTGTGTGTGTGTGTGTGTGTGTGTGTGTGTGTGTGTGTGTGTGTGTGCAGGACATATATTAACTTTTAACAATATTGCCTTAATTTTTGTATTTACAATTGAAATTATGTCTAATGTATAAATATACTAAAATAGGTCTAATTGAAATAAAATTAGTTTTGATGAAATAATTTAAAAAGTTAAATTCAAATAAACTTTTGTAATGAATGAAAAAAAAATTTCACTAACCCCGTTTTAAACCTTCTTGATTACAGAAACGCTATAAATTATAAATAGTTGCAAATTCCCTTTTACAATTTCATTTAGATTTAATAAATGGTTTTGGATATGAAATGTGTTTCGAACAGTATTTAAATATTCTGCCAGTTTTTAATCCAACAAAATATTTTAGAAGGTTCTTATTTATGTTTTTAAAATATTTCATTGTAACTACTTTGATATATTTAATCCTTTGTAGCATTTTGGTTTCACTTCGAAACCATAGATATCGTAATGTATTATATAGTTAAATCATGGCAGTGTCAAGTTTCTTTACTAACCCTTAAGAAAAGTTTATGGAACTAGAAATTAATTTGTATAGGAAATATGCAATATATTTACCTGCTGAAATTTAATGTATGGTTATACAGTAGGAAACACTTTTTTCTTCAATAATAGTTGACATGCAAAAAGAATAATAATATATCATCAATTTATATAAATTGTGAAACGTTACTGAACCCGTATTTAATCATCTTCCCTCAACAACCAAGAAGGTTTCAAAAAATTCATTTATTTCAAAAATGCTGCAATATTAGATAAAAGTAACTTATATTAAACCAGTTGACAAAAGCGAGCCGTTCGCAACGCACTTGATCAACGCGAGTAGAATACCGGACCACCCTACATTTAGACGAATGTCATTCAATCTGACATTGATTTGCATATCCAGTACTAATGATTAGACCCAACACCATTAGAAAGATGTCTTGACACAGACATTTTATGAATTGTGCAGTATTTAAGTAGTAGATGATTTGCGATTTTAATTTCTAATTAAGATTTATTTAAAACGTCGATGGGGGTCCTAAAAAAAACATTGTTCACCTACTATAACTATAAATAAATGTTTTGCAATTATTAGCAATTATAACAAAAAATTTAAAATTATACATATATATATATATATATATATATATATATATATATATATATATGTGTGTGTGTGTGTATGTGTACATATATTTATTTTCTTTCATTTTTAGCGAACGACCAGCAAGAAAAAACAATTCCTTAGTCAATGCATTCCTGTGGATGGCGCGCAGTTTAGAGCCTCGTTGACTATTTTCCTCCACAAATAACTATTTGTGCTTCCTCCTGAGTGAAACGATGATTTTGAAGATGTTCGCCGTAATGTAATTGATCTATGTCTTCTTAGGTGCCGTGCACTGAACTTTCTAGATGAGTTTGAGCGGTAAATATTCACCTTTTTCAATAAATGTGACCAAATCAAAATAGCTGCCGTATTTGGATTAGATTGGCGATTGTGGACTGGTTCTCATAGTGCAGTCGAATCTTTTCATTCCGAATGCGATCGCGTTGCAAACACTTCAAAGTTTCATCGAAATCAATACATTTGAAAGACCTCGAGTTTTTTCAGATCCAATTTAACAACGTTCAGGTTTCAGACGGGTAAAAAAGCATATCTAACATAAGTGTACAGAATATGCAAAACTTGATCTTGACGGATTTGTTGCCTTGCTTTCGGATGGACCATTTGAGCATACGCAGGGCATACGCTATAGGTGCCGAGCCAACCCTGGTATCAATTTTATTAGTATCCGCCAGTATCTTTTGCAGTGTCTGTGACCCGATATATTTGAACTTCTGGAGTTGCTCCAGTTCCTTTAAGGTGGCCCTTTGCTTTTAATCAGTATGTGATATTATATTGCAATGCTGGCAATTTGACATAGAATATTCGTTTCTTAAGCAACTGAATCAGCGACAAATGCGCTGTCGTCGGCAGATATTAGGTATGTCAGGAAACCTTTGGCTGTGTGTTGTGCTCTTTATTCTCTATCAACTACTTTGCACGGTATTGTTCCAAGAGCAATGTGGAAAAGGTTAGGTTAGGATGGCATCTTAGCGAACTTTGGTTTCAATTGGGAATTCCTCCCAAAGTTTATTTTTAATTCCAACACTAATTATTGAACCGTCACTTAAATAATACGGACAAGCTGTGGAGGCAGATTTTTAGTGTCCATGGCTCTCATAAAGGTGTTAAATGAATGCAATCAAACATTGATTTTCAGTCATTAAACAAGGCGATATTGGGTTTTTCCATATTGCATCTTTTCCCTTTTGCAATATATCTTCACCAAATTTGTTTCGCAATATATCTTCAACAACTTTTATGGACCCGACCAGAATTTAGTCGATCTCAGGCACATTTCCATACTTTTTTGATCTTATCGCCTATTTGACTTCTTAGTAAGTCGGTTTCTCTTCCATATAAAGTAATTTTAGCCAAAGGACCCGAAGTGGTTTCGGCAAGATAATTCCAACTCCAGCTGAAAAAGGTGGGGCTTTGCTATGATTATCAGCAAAAAAGACAAGAATTGGCATGAAGGATGAACGTGAATATTTCAGATCGCCTTAATGCATCCGCAGCTGCGGCGTCAACACTGAGGACCCACAGTAATGGCGAAAAGTGGACTGGTGGCTAACGACATCATCAAAGATATCGAGTTATAAACCTGAAGAATCAAATCAGAATGGTAGCATAGAATGAGCACCATGTTAAACCAAAAGAAACTATTACCAATGAATATACAAATAGTACATTTGGATTTGTTAACCTAGAGTTTGCATCATGTTTTGTGGCGAACGAACCAGATGTGACTTAAGATACTTTCAAAGTAAGAGAAAGCTGACACAATATTAATGTTAAGAACTTTAATTACATTGAAAAAGTTGTCAGCGATTTTATATGAGGTTTCAATATTTAAATGTCTTCCAAATATTATTCGGATGCAAAAAGCATTATGTAAAATTTTATTGTACATAGTAAGCAAACATTTCATTGCTCGTATGAAAAAATTCATGGATAATTAATATTTATATTATTTGGAAACGATTTCAATATTTTCCGAGTACTACTGAATTTAATATTTATTAAAAAAAAAATGTGATATACCTAATAACGATATAAGTTTCAATTTAAACAATTGGGCTATTAAAATAATTTCTCAATCAATTAAACTGTTGAGTTAAGTTTCGGCCAAAATTCAAACGCGTCCTCAAAGGTACGGGCGGATCTCGTTATGAAGTTAATTTGTCAAAAGTTAAAGCGTTGCTAATTAAACCTTGCGGCTATATTGGCGAAGATAAATGAATTCACCTTTAATATTTCATTAATCATTCACCCTTGTTATTTCATATTGACAAACTTTTGCTTATGAAAACTTAGCTGCTATTACAAATTGCGATAAAGAACGTGTGAAAGCATGAACGTCGATAACGCCACATCACAGCAACAAAAGGAGAAAATTTAAGGCAAACCACGTTATAAATGTATTACATTGTATTTAATTCTTGTACAGAGATTAAAATTATCACCCAAAAAACCAAGAATCGGCTTCGAGTAGGATGTAAATAGACTGCATTATGATAATTTACTGATATGAATTATTAACTGTTTTATATAATTGAAATAAAGCTTATACTTAAATTTTGCATTGTTTAGCAACAAATGATAGTAAAATAACCAAGTATTTGTTAATTTTTCACTCGATGACACCGATAGTGTCTTAAATCTTATATTGTGTGCGAATTAAAACGGCAGGGGTAAAATATACTGATGAACAAAGATAACTGATTAATTAATTTAATACTGAATTCCAAATTGACTGAAATCAACGAAAAATTCAGCAAAAATAAAATTATAAGACAGAATCTGAGATTGATTGATAATGATTGAATTATCGAATAATACTTCTTGAAACTAAGACTGATTGAATTTTAGTTAGTAAATTGTTAGATAACATTCCAGATTTACTGAAAAATGTTATGGTACTCTGTTCAACTCCTTCAAATTTAATGAATGGAGACTTAGAAAAAGTTTGAATATTGGTACTGCATTTTATGAGAACATGAAACTTTTCACAATGAAGCGAATAAAATTCTTATCACCATTTCCTTGCTTCCATAATTACTTAAAATGATATTATTAAGAAAATGGGAAATAAATATATTTTTACCATATTAATGTTTATATTGGTTTGGGTTCAATTACATCAGATCCCGGTAATAAATATAATCAGTCTATCATATATAATTTATTGAATAAATAATACATAGAGCAGAGAGTTTTTAATCACCGAGGTAAAATTATGAGTTTATTTATATTTACATTCCAACTAAAGAACTATATAAAATATCGTCTTACTATTAGCTTTGCCTATCCAAAATATCGGATGTCTTCAAATTTAAATGTTTTTTTACTTATATTTAAGTTTTTTTTTCCAATTTATATTTTTATTCATCTTTAAGATTTTTTTATTCATCTTTAAGATTTTTTGTTAACATAACTCAGTTTTGACGATTTTCAAAAATCTAAGGTTTACGCTAACGGTCTAGATTATCATAAAGAAAATATCATTAAAATTGTTGTAATCATAGGACACGAAGTACCAAAAATAAAGGTATATTTTCTGTAATGATTAGGTATATATGGTCGTATGTATACGTCAATGAAAATCTCAAATAGTAATGACGCGAATTATCGATTTGCATTCTAATAGATCGAAGATGTGCGACATTAAATATTGTAAATATAAAAAAGTTTCAAAAATATATAATTTTTGATTTATTTTTGTTTTCCATCGAAGTGAAATTTTGAACGGTGTAAACATTTTCTCCTAAAATATACCTAGAAAATACATGAAGTAGAATGTTATCCAATTTATTATATTTATTATTATTATTATAAGAAGTAAACGCAACCTACTCTTCTTCATATAACAAAATTAATTTGATTCTGATTTCCAAATGTAAATGAAACTTAACATTAAAATAGAAGCAAAGGAAAATTTTATTTCCTGTCCCAAATATACATTATAACGTAACTGAAATATCTCTTTCACATTTCCGTTTATTATCCTTAACATTTCCTCGACAATTTATGTAATTTATTTACTTCTAAATATAGGTACGACACATAATTGCCAGAAATAAAAAGTATTTTATGTAATAAAATTGAAGCGTGTAATTTTAGAAATTCCAAGTACGCAAACATTCCGGAAATGAAAACTCTCATAACGAATGTGCTGTATAGTATTCTCTCTCATATTTGAACCCTTGACTTTAATTCAACTTTACACATTCATTACATTTTAGAGCCAAATGTTAAATTCATCGTTATAACAAAATTTGAAATGTAATTCCCTCCTTTTATATATTTGCAACATATTAATGATATTTTAATGTAATTACACTGCCACTAATAACATTTTAACATAAGTATGTATTTACAAGTTTAGGATTTCTAATATTAAAAAACTTTTAAAATATGTGATAAATTTTTGTAAAGGTCAGTGATGCTAAATAAAATACTACTCAAGACTTTAAATGGCAAAAAGTGGCTAGAACGATGTGGAGAGCAAGATTTTGTTTAGTTTGGCTAAACTGCTGCTTGTCTTCTCATGCTGCATTGCATACGGGGTCTCACATGGAACGTAAGTAGGCGTTAAGAATGTATGTAGATTTTTAACAAAAAACCTAAATTTTGCAAGTTTACTTTACATACTCTGAATATGTATTAGAATGATTCTAATAAAAAAGTAAAATGTACCTTCATCTATATTAAATTTAAATTATATTTCAAGTTTTATTAATAATTATATCAATATTAAGTTTTATAAAATGATTATTATTTGCAGTTAAAAATTTTGTTTGCGGAAGAATAATATTCAAAATTTATATTGAATGAACTTCTACAGAGAATATTTTTAGACAAAACTTATACTAAGATGAATTGTGTGTAAAATGGACTGAATAACAGGCTATTGGGCGAACTAGGGCCGAAGGGTCACACATAAACACGTACAGCTAATATTTGTATTTTTGAAGAACACTTCGTTGAGTGTAATATAAAAAAGTATACAATTTAAATTTTTTTTTGCTACCCACTGTTACATAATATATATTTATTTTTCTCTTATATTGCGAATTACAATGTACAGTAACCATATTTAGATAATTTATAATATGTCATATGTACGTATATAATTAAAGGGCAAATTAAATTACTGTTTGAAAATAACAAATTGGTTGTAGCACTGTTCAATATATTATTTAAGTGTTTTTTACAGTGAAGGAAATAATTTTCATATTGTACCTTGTAAATTCAAATTTTTAACAGATTTATTTATTACATACATGGAATACTCAGAACCAAGTAGAAATTGTAGATATATAAATTGATTATTACAAAAATAGATTTATTACAAAAATTGAGTTTTTGTATCTGCTGATGAAAGCCGATTTTGTCTGTGTGCATGAGTTACCGCCAAAAATATTCATAAGCAATATATAAATAATCCCGTAAAAGAGATAAAAATTATAACGTAAAATGTCTTAAAAATATTTATGAATTTCATTAAGAGAAAGTTTTATTTATAACGTACATTATGCTTTTAGGTGGAAAAATTTCAAAAGTTAAGAAAAAAGAAGTCTCTACGTCCACTAGTGCCTTTTTAGTGACTTCCATTGAATTGGAAGAGGCAACTCAAAATACAATAAAATCGTCGTATTAATTTAAACAAAGTAATTTAAAAAAGATTTGGAATGTCGATTGAAGCTTATAGATCAATTAGTCACACAAACTCCTTAGTTGGCTGGCACAATTATAATTCCGAAAATTGTTAGCGTAGTATTTATGTATCTAAATGTTATGAGTAGACGCTGCAGTCTAATAAATTTTCTAATGATATATTAAAAAAACGTCTTAGAGAATAATAGCGATTGCAAATTCGTATGCGATTAATTAAAGTATGAGGCGAGTGATAATTAAAAACGAATTGATAATAAAAGAATTAGTGTCAGATTAATAAAAACACGGGCATGATATAGTTATTTTGTAAGAAATAACAAATAGTGCAATCGTTTTTCTTTTAAACCAACGATATAAGATGTTATCAGAATTTTAGAAGCCACTCCGGATAAATTTATTCTTCAGCCTGCCCCAACAAAATGGTGAAAAAGCTGGAAGATGTTGCAGAATGATTTAGGAAAAGCAATTAAGATGCAGCTGGTATTTATTTTCAGTGAAATATGTTCTTTCTTTATACGGTGCTCTATAATTTTCGGTTGGTCTAAATATAATAGACACCAATATTTTACCAAATCACTAGTCAAAAATCTATAAAAAATTTGTTTGTTTAGCGTGTAGAATAGATGAAGTGATGCAATATCGAAAAAAAATTTACTTGCTAATACAGTCATGTCATGGCGATGATTTGTCACCAAAGGAATGTGGGTGGAAAGTTCACAAAAACAGCGAATCCCGTGAACTAGACATAAGCTTCAGACCGTGTATTAAAATTATATCTCGCAAAAGTAAATCTGGCTCTAGAGGAAATTGCGAATGTAATAAAGCAGAGTTTTTCTGTAATCAAGATTTTACAGGATACAGGGGCAATACATGAACTAATTCGCCTCTGACAAGAATTTTAGTTGATGTTGGTAAAATAAAAGAACGTACTGTAGAAACTATTTGAAGTTAATTTTTTTTAAATACTCTGAACTTATAAAAAGGACATTTATAATTTTCGTTACTGCTGTTTGATCTTTTTTTTCTTCTATCATAAACTACATGTAATATAACACTTCTTTGGTAATAATAATAGCAAATAAAATGAAGATAGAAACGTCACCCAAATGTGATCATATAGTGAACATATTGAATCGTTCTCATTATACATAGATGTATTGAAATAACTTAAAAACAAATTAAGCCATATAAATAAATCTATGAAATCCCACAGATGAGTCTTTATATCTTTGTTAACTTTCCACATCACATAGTCTATCGTCGTATTTGAAACCAAGGGTTGAATGTCTTATTAGAAATTTTGACAAAAACGGTTATAAGTTCATATAAAGTTTTATAAATAACCAATATTAAAAATATAACCATTTAGGTTATACCCTATGTCCCAAATTATATATCATAATCTTCTTAATCGCAAGATGGCAATAGGTCGCGAAAGGCTAAAGAATTCCATTTTCCAAAGCAAAATATGTCTAAATAGGAATAAAATGTTTGCATATTTTTTTTGGCAGTAGAAATATTTTTGACCATTTCAAAAAATCTATAAGTTAGTTCGTTTATTTCCAATTAACTCAAAAATTTTCACTTTTGTTTCTTAAACAAATAACATTAAAAAATTATGATTTAAGGCTTATATCATAACGTAGAGTTGAGATAACTAGAGTGTCGTAAAGATTTATACCTAAGCTCTAATGAGACTCACAATTAAATAAAACTACATGATGTAGTATTATTTCTACTTTCTTTAATTTCTTTACCACGACCTAGGTTTTGATCTAGGTAATATATTTAATATCTAATGAGACTTTTAAACACACTCTTAAAATGAACTAGAATCGTCACGATCAGTTAACTTTCCTTTTTATGTCGATAAACTAGCACAAATAAAATCATCTTTTTTTATTTCCCAGAGAAGATTTCACAACAACGTTACTTCTACATAATGAAATTAATTTCAATTGATCGAAGAAATCGCGAGAAGTCTGAGAATTGATATAAACCGTATTAATTTTATAGTAATTATCTGAACTAAAATTTTGAAGATTTTTGGTTTATTTATAAATTTAAGACAATTATTATTCAAGACATATCTGACATCCAAACTTAGAAATACCTTTAGTCCTTATTCGTTATATTAAAGTACTATGAAGCGATAAGTACTTTACAGAGTACATTTTGAATACAATTTTGAACCTTTAGATTTAAACGAAATAAATGTATAAAAACGGTTTGTACTTTTGCGTCGAACAAATTATTCTTGTAAATTTACTTTGGGAAAGGAATGTTTGTTTATTTAGGAACAAGAAGCCGGATATATTTATAGGTCTGCCATAAAGAAAAAAATTCACAGGTCAAACATTAAAAATAAAAATTAGGTGATATGTAATAATTGCAGCAACTTTGTATTATTTTAGTGACCAACTGTCAATAAATGCTTTATTTTCTTTAACACTTTTCGAAAATATTCACACAACTTCATAAGTTTGTCAACACAAAATTGATGCCATAGTGAAAATATTTTAAGTAATAATAAATGCTGCATCGATTGCAATGCCTTTCATATTCACCGAGTACCTGAACTGATACCCGTGTCCAAGGTTCTTATCAAATGTTCACCGAGGTATTCAGGCGAGTAGGCAAATTGGGAAAAAGAAGTTATGTGTTTTATTTTTCTTCGAGTTAGTTTATTCCTTTTGCATCATATATTTTCTCTAATATAAAATTTTGTATCTTAGAAAATATTTATCAATGACAATATAATTTGCTAATAAGATCTTAAACTTTAATAACATTTGCGAAGCCACAATTACTAATCAAGGTGAGAAAGCAATATAATACTGACTGCACAACGTGCACAGTAACGTTTGCGCTCCTCGCGATTGCCGATATGCAAGCATAATTTCTGGCTTGCCGCGGTCCGCCCTTTCGATCACCAACTTGCTAGATTGTAGCAGGTTGCGTACTTATGCCATCTGCGGAAAAAAGAAAGTTCGAGAAAATTTTATATTCTAATATCATAAGTAATGGATATATTTTTCTTATCTCAGTTCCACGTTTTCTTTTGATTTCCTGATGCTATGCATGAAGATACTCACGTTACAGATTTATTATCCATAACACAAAATACATTGTTTGTGTACCTTTATATTCACAAATGTGATTTAATAACGGGTGTTACCACCTTTTTACTCAGAGTAACGTTTACGTAAACTTTCTAAGATGGTGGATTTTTTTTCAAATGACAAAAATATCGCGACATTTGTCCATAAAAGTTTAAATTCCTTGATGTAACCTTTTACAGGTTACATTTCGGTCAGTGATCAAATTTGTAGGAGTGATTAACAATCGGCGACTAAATCATATAAAAACAAAAAACAATTTATTTCGAATTTAGCTAACAATTCCTTAGTAAACAAAATAATTTATACCCATACTACTACTTTATACCCATACTGATCGTGCCCCCACACCTGCATAGGTAAAACACAGCAGAGAGTAAATTAATTCAGTTAGCGCCGGGCGCTTGAATAATATGAGTGTTCCGTGTCTACCAAATTCGCCAAAATATGTCTGTCCGACCGTAATAATTTACAAGTAAATTTCTAAAGTTTTTATTCTATGGTGAAATACGAATGAGAAAATTTACAATATCTAAGAAAAACGTGCAACTTTCAGCGGTGTCTATAATTAAATGGGCGAACAAGGATTAATATGTGTAAACAGAAGTTTATTGGGCATGTACATTTTCAGTTATTGTAAAAACATTGAATTTCAAGTTTTTAAATACGCCGTGATGATATTATTCATTTAAATGAAATAAAAATAACATTTATGACGTACATCGTGACATATATCCTATTTCTTTCAGCATGGTTAATTAACAAATACCCAAATATACTTTTCATGGTATAAATACCCCGTGTGTATGAAGCCGCCGTTAATAAACAGCACATAGGTAATATTACAATGCTACACTATATGATGCACGCTAAAATGGATAGTGATTCGTTCTTGGTTGCACATTTATTAGGTAATATACATTCAAACTTTTACAATCACAATATTAGTAGTATGCAATACTAATGCACTATATAAGAACAAAGTCGCCTCTAAATATAAAATTAGACCAAAAATATTATTTTGGTTTGCCAATGAATCTACACAACTTCTTAAAAGTATTCCATAATCATCATCGAAAAAATATTAGGTTATCCTATTATAAAGTCGGTTCCGAAAAGTACAACCTTAATTTATAAATATTTATCTACTGTGTTCAGTGTAAATTTTTTTATCATTCCATGCTCTCAAACTTCAAGAGGGGTCATACACAATCTAGTTTAAGTTGTCCTCGTCTTATCAGCTTCGTGCCTCAACATGTTATCATTTTTTTTTATCGCTTTTCACAGTTTTCACAGTAAATGTTAATTTACAATGTTTTATTTTCATTATGTTCATACTGACATTAAATGTATTTTCAGTGTTCTGTTCCAAAATCGCTAAAAACTTAACACTAATGGAATGACTATAATCTCCGTCCATCCACCACATTCAAAATTTGGTACAAAGATAGGTTAGGGTGACCTAGTTATAGACGTGCAGTATAACAAGATAAGGTCATGAAATTAACTCCCGTAATAAATACGGGGTTAATTTCAGGGCATTGATATGTGAATAAAAAAAATCTTTCTATATTATCGTGTATAAAGTGAAATAAAAACAAATCGAAGCTTGAATTTAATGCATGAAATTCTCTCTCCCTATATATATATATATATATATATATATATATATATATATATTTATATATATATTTATATTTATATATATATATATATATATATATATATATATTTATATATATATATATATATATATATATATATATATATATATATATATATATATATACGAGTTCAATATGTCTAATTTGACTAAGTGGGAATCCTTGCCGCTAAGATCCGAGCATAAGCGAGGTAAGACAGTGCAACAAATGGGCTCCCCCTTTTTAAGCAAAAATTCGGACCGAATATAATAGTTAAGTAGGTGGAATGACGAGACAGAAGTCTAATTGTGGAAGTATGCCTTGCACTTGACCGGTTTTGTCATTAAACTCACAATCCTTTCTTGTTCAAAAGTTTATATTTCTTCCGTCTCCAAACTTTATTTTACAATTCATAAACAAATACGTGTGTGGTTCTCTATTCATTTTTGATCACCTGTGACTTTACGGATAATTCAATTCAATTCAATTTTTAATCAACATAAAAACTTTGTGTTCTCTTGTTGAACGTCAAAAGCATATAAAACAATAAGAAACCAAGACTAAAGAAAATTTAAAAAACAATATACAAATATCAAAATTTTTTCATACAATATTGAAATGATATTAATTATATATATGTATGCTAGTTTGAAAACTTAGAGTGATAACCCCAGTCACTTTTGTCGTTTATATAATCATCAGTTTTATAATGTGCTTTTTTGAGTAAGTAAGTAACTTCTTTAAAATGTTTTTGAAATTTCCTCTTCTGAAAATTTCTTTGGTACTTTATTATAGAAGCATATACTCTGTCCTACAAAGGAACTACTAACCTTTTGAAATTCGAGTATGGAATTGAGAATTTCCAGTTTATTTTTACATCTAGTAGAGTAATTGTTTTTTCCTTATATGTAAAATATTTTCAAATCTGTATTGTGAATGTATAGTGAATATATTAATTACTTTAAACAGTTCCCAAGCGAATTTCGAGAACTTAACCTAACAGTGAGTGTAATTTGATGAAGGAGGTCGATATACGAAAATGATAAATGTATTTGTCCAACTCAACTGGTGATAACTCGATTTTTCAGCATTAAGTTTATTTATATCTTTATGCTCCTTTCTTTTAAGATTATTTTTAGGTAAGATTAAGGAGCCACCTCTCATAACTTTTTTTTTAATAAACTAATTAACCACTAGATGAAGTTTTAAATTAAGCGTTATTTCATAATCTTTTAATAATGTTCTAAATTAAAAAATATTTCAAATTTCCACTTGACGTTCATGGCCGAAAAGTCTGCTATATTTTGGTACATTAATATTAATTTAGTGTACTTTCTCATTGACGGTTTTATTAGTTTAAATCATTAACCACACAAATTTTGTACAATTAGAAAAAAAAGTGGTATCGTTAACGTAGTGCGGTATTATATTACTTATAAGGGAATTAAAATTAAGATTATGGGTTCTCAATGCAGACCTTATATTTATACAGTTTTTAGACACATACAAATTATCCAAAATCAATTTAAATCTCCTAATAAATTTGTTTGAATTAAAAAGTTTAAAATTAAAATTAAAAACGTCATTTTAATGGCATGTCAAATTATAAATAAAATTGTTAAGTGTATAAATTCTCTTATTTTGTTCACACAAAGGAATAGCTGAATAAAGAAATGCACAAAATGTCAGGTTTTTTTTAAGATTAGACAATGACTCAAAAGTTTGAATTGTATATATCTTCCTAAAATTTGTGATCAACAATATAATATTTGTTTTATTATTACATGTACATTTCATAACTATATTTATTATACAGGATGGGTGTACAATAATTCATAACAGAAGCTCCAAACTGTTTGACAGCGTTGATCCAAACACAACCCCTAATGTATATGAAAACACTATGGCTTTATTTACAGAGGAAACTTTATTTGTATGATGGTTTGTTGGCTTACTTGATAGTTTCTTCTCGGCTGCGGAAAGCAAAGAATAAACCATTCTCAATTGACTTTGCAGAACATTTGGTAGATAATTCAGGCAACAAACCTTTATGGTTTTTTGTTTAATTTTTTGATTTATTTTCATTTTTTGTATTTTTATATTGTTAAATTTTCATGAAGACTTGGAAAATAAATAAAGGAAAAATACTTTCTCTTCATTTTTTTTTAAATTATTCAAATCTTAGGTGACTGAGTATTCGAATTTTACAATTGACTGGAGAGGCAGATGAATGTAGTTTTAAGTCACACAGTTCGTTATCTTTCATACATATTATTTATTTTAGACTTTGGATTTCTAGAGCTAAATTATATTCTATTACATTAAACTCTAGAGATGAATCTTTTGATTGGCGTTTCATATTTTTAATGTCGTCTTTGATAGTTTTTATGCAAAGTATTTTCCATTCGTATAGGCTAAAAAGACCTGTATTAAAAGTAACATTAAAGTACGTACCCTTCTAACAGATCGTACCCTAAAAATAATAAAGAGAAATCCTAAAGTTATCACGAAAACTTCCATTCACAAATAATTAGGAATCGCTTTCTTACTTTGGTCGTAATTGATCATCCTGTGACCGGAGTACCAAAAGACGTGCGACGAAAGCTCCATCGACTTCCGTACTTGGTACGTCAACTTCAGCTTCGAGCCTTCTTACCTTATCTTTTTTGACTAACCCATGATGTCTGCGAATACGGTTACTAATTATAATATTAATATAATTTTCAGTTTCGTCGGTAATATTGAGGTCATTTTAAAACAAGATTGATAAATGATATTATAACCTTCTGCCTATTGATCCTCTAAGAATGCTATAATAATTTATCTTGCAAACTATAATTTTAGAAAACTCAGTTCAAAACAAAATCGGATTACTTAATTGTCTGAAGTGTTCACTAAAAATATACTTCAGAGTGATCTCCATCATAATAAAATTTTAGCATACAATAAAATTGATTTGAAGTTAGCATGGTGACGAACTGCTTTCTAAATTTAATGTTGTGAAATTATAATTCGTGCAAGTATATAGCCCCATTTTCTCATAAATAATATAAAGCCCTCTTCCATAGCTCAGTACATTTTTTAGATGTTTTGGAATATATTTAACGACATTTGTTAGAACAGTAACAAAATTCTGATGGAGCTTCAAATAAAAAGTCATCATTAGAATTACATTGATAAGACATTCTAAATGAAACGTCTCTTTATAGTTAACAGGATTTGAACTGATATCCGCAAAAAAGAAAAAAACGTTGCTGCGAAAAGCAGATTAAATCGCAAATTGTGCTAGCAGGAGCAAAACTCTTCAGCCAGATTTGAAATAAAGCTTCGTATAATACCAAGGATCCATCATCTTAGCCAAATATCGTGGACACGTTTTCTTCTATCAAGAAGTATGGAAAATAAAGAGGATCATCTCTAATAACATTTACTATCTAGAACATGGAAAATAGAAGTTTAAATCATAAATAATTTGCACACATTTGGATTTAATCCATGTTAATTTAAAAACTAAAGAGTTCACTATTTTTGATGCCCTAATTTAAATAGTTTTGATACAAGCATTTACAGCTTATGGACGGATATGAATAATTATAAAATATGAAATTGGCTTAGAATGCTTTAGGTGAAGCTTACATGTTATTTACATTTTTATTAATTGAAAACAGAAATAAGAGTGGATGAAGTCGCTGCCAGATTTATAGCTGATATAACAGACCATAGTTTAAAAATAAAACAACCACTTGAGTTTATATATTTATATTATATAGTTACTGAATGTGAAGTAATCACAATCTCTTAATTTGAAAAAATACTTATTTAAAAATTGATTACTGTATTACTTATTACTAGAAACTGAATAGTTAAAAATTTATCACTTATTCTTAGAAAGTGAATAGTTTAAAAATTATTAAAAACACAATATTCTAAAATATTGCACTGAAAAAAAATCAAATAATTATTGAACCTGTTTTCTCTGTCTACTCGGTAAAGACTTTAGGGTAAGCTATATCTGTTACAGAGTAAAATATTTGAGATTACAATATTTAGCATTTGACCATATTAAAATAAAAAATTCTATTAGAAATAAATATTAAAATAAAAAATTTTCTTAGAAGTAATAAAAAATACTTTTTTTTATTATTGTCAGAAGTTGCTTAGCTTTAGGAATCCGTACATCAAAAGAAAAGCGGAAACTTCATAAAATCACTCATGTGCCCATCGGGTCGTTTCTATATTTTTGGAAATCGCTGGAGGAAATCGCTGAAGGAGGAGGAAATAGAAAATTTATGACAGTGATGAAACAGGTATCTCAATAGCTAACGATGAAAGACCTTTCTATGGAAATTACAGAGGCAAATTAAAAAAAAAATATTTGTTATTCCATATACAGAGTGAGATAGCATTTAAAAGGGCCATTATTTTAATGTATCGTATGATAGCTGGATGTAATCATTTTTGAGATTATTATCTCAAAAGTTTTGACGTTTAGAATCATCGTAGCATCGGACATAATACATACGCAGGGTGCATATACATTATCATAATACACATGCAGGGTGTATTTGTATTATCGTAATACATATGCAGGGTGCATATATATCATCATAATACATATGCAGGGTGCATATGTATATGAAGCCTCCCCACTTGATAAAACGAAATATTAATAGATGTATATTGCTCTAGGGAGCACATATTAATGATTACTTACAAAAATAAAGTATTTTGGAATGAAGTATTATATTTCTAACATGGTAGTCTGATGTGAGAGTCGAGTGGTGGTCAAGGGATAACCCTCGATGCGCGAGTCAGACTCGCACTTGGCCGATTTTTATTTGTCTTTGAGTTTATACCAAAATTTGTTGGCTTCATTTATTTTTGATTTGTAATAAAAATCACAGTTTTACCTACTCTATTCTACTCATATATCTACATCGTCATTATATTGTATTTATATGTAAATTTTATTATGTTGGAAATCATTCTGAGATATTTCTTTAATAAACTATTCAGACAAATTAAATATTCCGATTTTATTTTGAACAGAGTGTTTTAAAATTACAGTTCACAAGAGAAATTAATGAAGCATTCTTAGAGGATAAATAGACGGAAGATTATAATATTATTAATCAATCTTATTTTAAAATGACTCACCATTATTGGCGGAACTGGAAATTATATTAATATTATAATTGGTAGCTGCATTTGCAGATATCATGGGTTAATCAGAGAAAATAATGCAGGAAGGCTCGATGCTGAGGCCAACGTATCAGACGCGGAAGTCGACGGAGCTTTGGTCACATGTCTTCTGCTACTTCGGTCACAGAGTGATCAATAACGACCAAACTAAGAAAGCGATTCCCAATTATATGCAAATGGAAGTTGTGAAAATTTTAGCATTTTTGTTTATTATTTTAGGGTACTATATATTTGGAGGGCATGTACCTTTATATTACATTTAATAAAGGTCTTTTTGCCTGTATAAGTAAAAAATTCTCGTGGAAAATTGATGCATACATTTCCGTGTAATTTCAGTGCAGGGTCCACATAATACATGTAAAAAAACACCCTCGAAGTTTTAACTCAGCTCCAATTGAAAGCGGGGTTTACGTAGGTTAGTACAGGAGTAAAAGCAAACGTAATAAAAAAAAAATAAAGGAAGAAAGTATAAGCAAACGTAATTTGAAATATTCCAAAAGACAATGATAAAGAGAGGCCAAAAAACGCATTCGAAAAAGATAAAACAAAAGACTTGTTGTTAACCAAATCAGTTAAATGGATATAATTAGCACCAAATAATTAAATTTATTTTTACCTTACTTACTGTAACTTTTATCTCACTGTCATATTAGATATTAGAAAAAAAATTAACCGATCAAAATCAACAATTGTTGGAAGATCTTTACCAGCACACTATCTTATATGATGCTGGCGACAATGACCAAATGCAAACTCACAATATAAAGACAATTTGTTTATAGACTTGCAATAACCTAGTGAAAATAAGCTTTTTTCACGTTAATATTTTACTCATTCGAAATTCTTAAACGACCGCTAAATATTTCATACATCCTACTTACTTCGTTAATTTAACCATTTCCGATCACAGTAATTCGAATCGCCATAAAGGCATTTAACATACATGGGCCGTTATTACGTGTTTCAGTCATTTCCTTATCGGCAAATGTTTTGTGTCTTGATTAGTTTAATTATATACATGTTACTTCAAAAAAAATATGTATAGAATAGGGAATAGAGGAGGTAAAACGGTTTAGAATTAGGCTTTCGTCATTATTAATGTTCTGTATAAACTCAACTGATATAATAGTACGTTTTTTTTATTTGAGTTAATAAATAGTTAATTTGACATTAAAGAGAAAGTTAGGTTCATTTAATGAGACGATTGTTATACTTTATTTACCCGAATAAAATAAATCTGAAAATGAAATGTATGTATGTAATTTAGTCACTCGTAGTAGCTAAAGGATTTGGTCATCGCGATAAATAAGGAACTGCACATTTTATAAGTTTATTTACACAAATGTGCAGTTCTCTTGCATAAATAAGCTAGAAACCAAATTAAGTAAAATCGACATTGCTATCATGATATAGTAGGATATTTACAAACGTAGATTTGCTACACTTGTGCAGATCCCATATTAATTTATTGGTTTATAATTATGCCAGGACAATAACCCTAAAAAGATCTGAAATATTTTAAACACTAAAAATAGAGAAAAGGAAAATTATGAAGGTACAGCAAGGAAAAAAAATAAAAGAATAGTAATCAAAATTCGATGAAGGCGTTCACTAAATCCGTCGATTATATTTTTTTCAGACTAATGCAAAATAGAGTTTCAATTAACTATCGAAATCTATATTCAAATGGAATGAACTTTATGCTGAAAATGGTTCTAAAAAGTGTAGAAGCAATTAATTTAGATATAATTGGATAGGCAAAAATATTATTGTGGAGGAAAATAAAATTATGTGGAGGAAAATATTATTGTAGCCCTATAAAACATTTCAGCAGGTATAGAAACGTTCCATTGGAATCTGATAGGAAATTGGAGATTTAATATTCCAGTACCAAAACAGTTACTGTAATCCTACCTGTGTTTTAAATACAATCTGCGAAAGGAAAAGAAATGCGTGGACAAAAGAAAACGTAAAGCATATCAAGACTTAGTTCATCACATTTATCAGGATTGGATTTAGAATCAACGAGGCATGTTACTGATTTATCTGCAAATACCTCTTGGAAATAATTCCGAATGAATCTCTTTAGATTTTTCTTGCAATATGAATAAAAATATAATTTTTGCTTCTAGCATAATCTCCCAATTTCAATTCTAATTCATACTAGATGCGACTTTCTCAATTTTTTATTAAATTAAAAGAGAGCTACATAAACAAATATTTTTAATAAAACATAAACTTAGGAAAATGCTCAAATTTAAAAACATTTCGATATTCATCCATGGCCAAATCAGTTTTTTAAAATATATTGTAATGAAGTTCCTTATGGCACGTTACAAACATGGTTAAAGAGAGTTGGCTCGATAAAAATATAAGATTTTCACTGCTACTTTTACTGCAGTATAAAAGTGTAATATTTCGACAGACCATTTTCTATTGTCAAATTATTTTTCTGCTGGCTTTCTACTGTAAACCTACCGTATCTGCCAGAACGTTTCCAATTTTTTATGTATTTATTGGCATTAGAAATGGTAAATTCATACTTTATCATTTATTAAATTCTTAAATTGACAAATTACAATAAATTTTCCTCCAGTTCATTCATTTATATTATTACTTTATCCCTTGTTAAAAAATTAATATATTATAATAAATTGTCAGAATCTTCACTTATTTTCGTTCACAATTAAATGAGACTACGGGATGTAGTATTATTTCTACTTTCTTTAAATTTTTTACCACAGCCTAGATTTTGTTATATTACAACATCTTCAGGTGGACAATTGGAAAAGATTGCTGAAAGATTGATGTTGTAATACCACGAAACCTGTGTCGTGGTAAAGAATTTAAATAAAGTAGAAATAATGCTACATCACGTAGTCTCATTTAATTGTGAATAATGAATTTCGACAGAATTAACGCCAAATATATTCAATATTAATTTCCATTAATACCTAAACATTATTCAGATTGTTTTAGTAAATTTAACAATTCATTATATTTATTTAAATTAAAAATAATTAAATAAAATTTTAATCATAACTTAATTAATTTAATACGAAAATTATATAAAAGTTGTAATAATGATAATATTAATAATATATGCGTAATAATAATTTTGGAGAATAGTGGTCCACTATTTTATTTCTCTGCTGGTATTCGATTGGCAGCCAAGCATCTGCCAAATCGTTTTTATTCGTAATTATATTAAATTGAGTGCTAACTATTGATTTAGATGTTAAGTTAGTTATAAAATTTAATTTAAAACCATTCGAAATTTAATTTAGTTACTTTACTATTTAATTTAATGTAATGAAAATAAAAATCATTTTAATCTTAAATTCTGGTATTACCTTTTATTTGCATCGACCATTGTTTACATATATATTTACTGATACTATAATTAAATGATGCCATACTGCTCACGTATTTTGCAAATTTAGTTTAATTAAAAGGTGTAGCTCGGCCCCTTCATTTCCATTTTTTTTATATCTTAAAATTAATAATATTTTAATATATTGAAGTGTTTTTAAATAATATATATTTAATATATAATATATAATTCTGTAAATGATATATATATTTAATACATAATATATAACGAAAGGAACTTCGCACCAACCGGGTGTCTCGCGATACATCTCGTTATTTTTTTTATTTAACTTCTAGTAGTAATACCCAATTTACCAAAAGTCAGATATCTAAGGACTTTGTGCAAGTACGGGATACGATTTTTTTTCCTGTGACAACCATAACCACTGGCTTTACGGATAATTGACCATTGATGTCACTGTAAATTTTAAATTTTTAATATGCCCGTATATAATATATCTATTTTAATTTTATCACTTTTCTACTAAAGTTTACGTCAATCTTTTTTAATAAATCTAAATTTTTATTTTCTTGAAATGTATTCGGGTATTTGAATCTTTTAAAAAAAATATTATTGAAACCGATTATTTTATATAATGTCAACATTAAGACGTTTGAAAATCAAAAAATTTCTTGGTAGTGCACAACATAAAAAACCAAACGTAAAATAAGAATCCACCTCTCATATTTACTCCGTTTTCATTTCACAGCGTTGGAAACTATGTTAATCGAAAAATATTGTATTTGATATTTGAGTTTTTGAATTCCAAATGATAGAGTAAATATTAATATTCATTAAGAAGAACACAAAAAATAAAGGCGACAATATTTTCTAACAAGGGTTTTTTATAATACTCGTTTTTCACATGCGTTATTGTTTGATACCTGCGTTTATTAAGCGCCACAATATTTCCAAACTATTTCCGACAGATAACGAATAAAATGCACGCTGACTATAAAAAACTTTACAACTTTTATGTCCCAAATATATTTATTTGATCCTTATATTGCTTCTACTCTTCAGGTATTCAAAAGGAGACTTGTGCCCTAATTTCCATTTGGTTTTTTACGTGCGTCACTACAATCGAATATTTTTTGATAAAAAAATAAAGAGAATTACCTAAAACATATTAAAAAGACTAAAGCTTACGCAACACTTGGAAGCAAAACCTTTTCCAAAAAAAGGTGCCGAACTGAGAGACAGTCCTTTTGTGTCTTTGTTTTGATTCTGTCAAGGTGATAGAGCTGATTTTCCTTCTAGTATGAAATTTTAGTTTAACCGCAATCTCCAGTTAATTTTGAAAAATTTCATCCATTTTTGAAATGAGGTTATCGAGTTTTGAATATAGTCAGTTAATCTATACTAATACCAAAGTGAGGGAATTTGTTTATTTATTTGTTTTGTAGGTCTGCAACTATATGCATAAATTTAAAAACTTTTGGTGGTAGCAAATCCCTATTTTTAGGAAGTTAAAAATTTAGAGGAAGTTTAAGTCCATTAATAAGAAAATGTCAGAAAAATCGTGGAAAATTGTCCAAGTGAATTAAAGTATAGAAACTGGTTTATTTATTGACAAAACATTCCGAGTATTCTTGCCTGTATGCCTCCCGTCCCGACGACTGACGTTGTTTCGCGAACGGAACGAAGACATTTAGTGACCGCGGAGGAGACAACAGTATAATTAAGATAATAGGTAATATAATAAATTAGTTATGAGTTTTTCGAAACTCCATTTTGACCACTTTCATTTCGTCATACACAAACAATCTCGAGGTAGTAAGGTTCATTTCTTTTAATTTTAAATTAAAACCTTAATTTCTTATTAAATTTTTAATTGTACATTTATAAAACCCATAACATACGTACGTACATTTATAAACCCATAAACATACTACTAAATTAAGTTAATTTATATGTAAAATCTTGCGATAACTTCTTGAAGATAGTGTGTTCACCTAAAAATTACGTACGTAGAGTATTGCTTAACGATCGCAAAATAAATCGTACTGCCTTCGTCAATCCAACAGTCTTTTCACGAAAATGTCCTTCTTTAATTTATCTATTCCTTATGATAGTAAGTCGAAATGTAATAAGAGTGTTTAACGTTGACGCCATCTTTAAATTTGTTTCTAAGACTGTCTTGTTAAAATTATTATCATTGTGTAGATGTTAGATAGGTATTTAGTAAATTGTGAAAATAGAAAATAACAAGTTTCTGCGTATTTTGCATAAAGTAAAAAAAAGGGTGAGTGTACTTATGTACGCACGTAAGAAATTATACTTCTTTGGCATCATTAAAAGAATTTTTTTAGTCAAAGAATTTTTATTAAATTTGTTTATTTATTATAGAAATAATTATAATCTTCTAAATTTAATATTTAATAATTCATAATAAATTTAAAAATTGTAAATTAATAATTTAATTATATATATATACAATTATTAAAAATCAAATTTATAGAATAATAAATATATAGGACATAATTTGTACTAAATTATTAAAAGATTCTTAATTTTAAATGTTTATTATTGATTATTTAATATTTTAAAAGTAAATGAATAAATTTAATAATTTCAAAAATTAATTTTAAGTTAATTCATTTTCTATATATAAATATATTTAATATTTTCAAAATAAAGAAATAAATTTTATAAAACATTTAATAAAAAATTTGTGATAAAAATTAAAATTAAACATTAAATTAAAATATTAATTTTCAATATTTATTATTAAATTGAATAATTGAAAATAATAAATATTTATAAAAATAAATGAACAAATTTAATGAAAACTTTTTGATAAACATTAAAAGTGAATATTAATGTAAGAAAATGATAACAATATTTAAAAAATTAATAAACTTAAATTCAATGAATTCAAATTGAATTTATTATTAAATTTATTTATTTACTTTTAAAATATTGAATAACCAATAATAAATATTTAACATTAATAATTTAATAATATTTTGTATTAATTATGTTAAATAATAATATTTTAATTTATATCAATAAATAATACATACGGATAGATAACCTCAATTATATTGGAGCACTTGAAAAAGTCTTTCACTAATATTTACGAATAGCAAATATATTAATCAAAATATTGAATTTAAATCACTACTGAATATAATTTATCAGCACATATATAAATCGCACTTATATGAAACTAAAACACGTGTGTGAATGTAGACACTAGAAACATGTGGAAAATAAATACTATGAATATGAAAACAGTGAACAGAGGCGACGATGGTGCCAACTTGCGCGACTAATAGAGGTTCTATTTCTATTTTGTTGGTAGCTTTTGTTTCGAGACAAAAAGAAAAAAAAAATAGTGCGTTTGTGGAATCAAGTTTATGGATTGTTAATGTAACGTTAATATACAGTAAGTTAGTTAGTTTCTTTTATTGAGACGAAAATCATACTTCTTTTACCACCTCACTTCTTCTTAACTTATTCACGGACCTAGGTATGTATGTACTTAAGTTAGTTCCCGCGTAGTGATTAAAAGATTAAGTAGAAAAGGTTTAGTAAAATTTCTACTTTACCTATTTTGGAATACTAAAATAAGTTTAGTAGAACTATCATAATTAAAATACTTCGACAAAGCAGTTACGATATCACATAATATTTCCAAGGAGGGATTGTGACAATTTTCACAATTTCTACTTTGAAATATTAGAAAGTATATATAACGTAATACATTCGAATAATCTGTCCTTTATTTCATCTGGTTATTTCAAAAGATCGTAAGAACACGGGGAGCAAGCGGGGAAACCTTTGTATCATCCAGCATGGGTTTTAAACTAAACTGATTATTTGTGTATAATATGTATAACACAAAAAAAAGTATTGAAATTTTCATTTGTGCGAAATCCATGTGAATGAAGTCATAAGGCATCGCTACCTCGTGAATAAACATTCGCGAATACCTATCTAAGTGTGCAATTGCACATGACGTCAATGTGAAAATTGATAGGAAAATCGTTTTGTTTTGTCAATGACATAAAATTTATCTTACTTTCATTGAGTGGAATCCATCAATGAATACAATGATGTGCAAAGTGGCATTTATAATTAGACGTAGGCTAAGCTCGGTCCTATATAATACAAAATTTTGTTGAAAATATTTTGGTTATAAGCCTACTACAATATAGACTGCAACTACTAATGCAATTTTTTTTTAAATTGGTTTTAATTAGAACCAATGTTTCAGTTAATTATTGAAATAAAAAATAAGTGTTACTTAAATATATATATTCGGTAACTAAAATATTTAATTGGGAATATGTTCAAATTTAATAACTTCCCTTTGTTAAGTCAGTTTCTAAAATATTTTCACTACATAATACTTGTGTAACTGTTACGTACAATTAAATATGGAAGGACATTTTAAAAAAAATTGAGTAGGTATATTTTGGCAAGTAAAGTGGAGATTTCACTGATAAGAAAAATAAACATGGATATTTTTTTCTTAAAGTTCGTTTTTAGTAAATCTTGAAACTATTACGTCGAAGGAGAGGAAGTTTATTGGGAAGGAAAAATTAAATGAAAATTTATCAAAAAAATACCTCTGTGTAATCCAAGCCGTTTTATTTTAGAAGCTGTGCACTAAATGATTCCATAAATGATTTTCTAATTCCATTTTTATCTATTTAATCGCACATATTCAACTGAAAAAGAAAATATAACAGAAATTTGAAAAGATGTCGTTTTCAAAAATACACGAAATTTGCATGCCCGCGAATAGATACTAGGCAGTTACCTTTATATGTTGAAAAATACCTTATTATTTTATTAAGGTAATTATCATTAACTTATTGTATCCTTGGATGTTTATTTGTGCCTACGTGTTAATGTATCTCCCGTAGTGCAAGTGCTAGTTGTACTTAACATGTTTTATTTTTTTTTACGCTGATGAAGATATTGAAACATGCGACCCTAAAAATGTTTACCCCTGGATACAAAGTGATAAAAAGATACTACAGTTAATCTAAATAGAGTAAATGACCAGTATGCCAATCTTTCAGAACGTAAAAAGGATAACAAAGCTTTTGTTCACATTACTAAAAAATGGTAACCGCCTGGGATGCGACTAGATGGCGGAAGGAAAAAAGGAATAGATGGCGATGCCCGATATGATAATCCGTCCAGATTCGCACCATTTACCGTACCAAGGTTCAAGTTATGAAGCAAACCGCCGAAAACAAGAGCTACCGGTGGATACAATATTCTTCTTGTTTAGTAATGCTACAGCAAGGGATCGCCCAGGTTTTTTCAAGAAGCAAACTTCAAGCTGTCTCTTCTTAGCAGTCGTACACCAGTTCTTAATCTTTGGTACTTCCAGGTTGCTTTCGAAATATTTCATGTCTTGGGTCCTTCTCCTAGTGGGCTTGTTCAAAAATGCTTTTTATTTTCCTCTAATTTATTCACGTGGAGAGCCTACGTCATTCTTTGCATTAGATGTACCATTAATTTAACAAAGGGAACAATATCATGGAGGAGAATTTTTCTTCGGGGAAAATCATGCCTTTTAGCATTGGCAAATGGGACTTGAAAAGGAGGATTGTTTAGTAAAATAAAAAAATTATTTATGGTATCAAAATTTTGAATGATTTATTCATACATCAAAATATTGACTATTATTTATAATCGTCTTACGTGTAATTTTGACTCGCAGCCATTTAATACAAATTTTAATATTTGGAAATCATTTAAATATTTAACAAATCAGAAAATTTATAGAAATGTATCTACCGAGAGCCTTTGATTTTACCTTTGCCCTTCACAAAGGTAAGATGATAGGTATTGCATAACAACTATGCGACGGTCCTTAGATCAATTTTATGGTATTAGCCAACACGTGTACTCTTCTTACATTAAGTAACTCACTCCAATTGGTATATCCCTTTAACAAGGTAAATAATGTTCTAAACTTCAAACATCTTGCGTTAAGTGCTTGTGGTTCATGAGGATCCTAGAAAATAATTAATGTTGGCACTGAATGGCTCACTGACTAAAGTATAGAAATATCCAAATTTAGTACAAAACCAAATAGAAGGAAAATCGAAAGTGAATACTGTCTCAACAGACATATTTAAGGAAAATTGCTTATAGTTACTACAATTGAAATTTAGTATACAGCGATAATCTGATAACGAAAATAGTCTTAATAGAGCAATGTTACTGAACTGTCTTAGTGGCGTACACTGATATTTGGTCCAAATTGTTTGAATCTAGTACGAATCGTATAATAATTATTCCCGATATTAATTGATAACACAATCCCCATATTTTATTTCAAAACAAAAGTTTAAATTAATCTTCTTGTCAATATTATTATTAAGTAATTCATTTTATTATAAGCTACCAAATATTGGGTAATACTTAATAAACCATCAAAATTATAACATAATAATTTGTACTAAAATAATTTCCACTCAAGGCTCCCTGCTCTCAATCGTCAGTGTAATATCGCACTTAAATTCTTGCGTACCCCATTATATCGTCTATTAAATTTATATATTATATGCTATAATTTTTAATCTGTTAAACTATCATAATACCGTAATATACTAGCATAATATTTGGGGTTTCAAAATGAACCACATCATATGTTATACGCTTTATCCACAATGAAAAGTGATTTTATCATGAATTCCATAAAGGATTGAATAAATATTTTTACAATCCCTCATTTATAAATTTTGTATCCCTTTGTGTCCTTGGCTGTTATTTTAAAAAGTAAAATTTTAGTTTATTTTACCAGTCTGTAGTAAACACAAATATCCTAGACAGCTCACCTTTTTCTGTAATGAAAACGAATATTCTAGGATGCTCAACTTTTTCTCTTGTGAAAATGAATACTTTAAAGGACTTGCTTGTTTCTATAGTGAATACCATGATTATATTATATTGCTCACCTACTTCTATGGCAAAAGCACATATTCTAAAGTTCTGATCTCTTTCTTTAGTGAAGACGAATATGCTAGAGTATTCCTTTCTTCATGCGCTCATATTGATTGGTGGAGCATTATGAAGCAGGTCCAATTTTAAATTTATTTTCAGTTCACTTAACAGCTTTAGAAATGCGATTATGGAGTAGGTTGGTAGTACACGATTGACCATTAGTTATTTTTCTGTTTTATTATTTTGTGTTTCTACTATATTTCGTTTATTTGTTCATTTTGTAACTCTGATATGAACTGTTTATGGGGGATTTATTATTACACGAGGAATCACCTCTAGAAAACCATAACAATAAGTTATGAAAAATTGGTCAATTAGTAAAATTCAAAGGTATTACAATGCTAAACGATAATGCATATATTCTATAACGATGAAATAAATAAAAAACAAGTTTTTTACCTATTGCAGGGCAAATATCATTATCGCCAACAAAAATGCAGTCTCGCAAAAATAAACGATATTAGTTCAATGTTTTATGATTATAATGACTTTTCTATTAACGTAAAAAGTTCAAACCATATACATTATATGCATCTGCATAGTCGCATATTTTTTTATGTCGAAAATAGAAGGATTACGTAGGGCCCATGACCCTAACAAGGAAGCTGGAAAAGAAATCTGGAAATAAAACTTTTTTACAAAAATTTGTCTTGCCAAGTGGCAGACCATCTTTGTTTTCATTCTGTTAGGATTATACTCAACCTCTATTTAGGTTTGGCTCTACTGATAAAAATCAGGGATAAACAAGCTGATGAAGGCAGGAATTTTAATCTCGCATCGCTTCATCAAGGTGGGATATAATAATATGAATCGAAAGTAGTTTAATTCTGATAGAGAATAATTTTTCAGTTGTACGTTTTGTACTGAAAACCGATAATTAAATGCAAAATTTTAGTTTATTTGGAATCTTTAGTATGTTTTGTTAAATATCAAAGCTTTTTACAATAAAATTGAGTTTGGAATACAATTGATTTATTTAACAACTTTATTTAATTTTCCAAGAAATTATTTTCCAAATCTTGTATAAGAAATGTAGAATGTCCTCAAACATAATTCTATTAAAATAGTAAAGGGGATTAGGAATTATAACAGAAAACCGGTTTACAGAATATTGTATGTCGCTTTAGTTTCACTTGATAAGACCAACGTAGTCGGAAGAAAAAGCTGGTATTTGCGATTTCATGATGAACGCTGGCAAGGCTATTACAGATGTACTAATATCACGTTAATTAGGCCAAGGTTGTTGGAAAAGAAGTCGCTGGTATTATTGATATCGTGGTAAGGCTATTACAAATGTACTAATGTTATATTAACAAGGCCAAGGTAGTCGCAAAGAAAATAGCCGATATCCTAATGAACATTGGTAGGACTATTATTGATACACTATTAAAGTCAACGTAGTCGATAAAAAGGCTGTTACTATAGTCGATATCGTGATTAACGAGTTATACTAATATTAGGTTAATAAGGCCAACATTGTAGTAAAATAAAGCCGCTGGTGTTGGCTTCGTCATGGTAGATGCTGACAAGATAATTAAAGATATACTGATATTACGTATAGTGTAATTGCAGATCTTAATACGATCTAAAAAAGTCTGCAATACGTCTCTCCTTCTTTAGATACACGGTAACGTTATTCGTTGACTGAAAAAAATGTTAAAAGATGACTTTTTTAAAAAAGGTGAAAATAATATTCATAACTATGTGTCATCTTTTTCGTATATGATATTTACATTTAGCTGCCCGGTTAAACACCGCGCTCTGGACAAGTATTGGCTGTGTCGAAAATAATTACGTGTATTATTTTTTTTTCAGGCAATTAGAAAAAAGAAGGTGTTACGTTCTATTTCAATGACAAGTTACGAACGAATAGCGTCTTTCTTTGTCCGCCAATTTTCCCGCACACCGGTTTTAATATTAAAGAAATCTGAGATTCTTTTGTAAAAACTTAAGAATATCCGAATATGTTTGACAGAAATATAGAAATCTACACTTAGTAAAATGGTCCTCAAATAGAAACGGTTTTGTGGAATGTGCACAGGATTTTTTAAATTCCATTTTCGATGAAGTATCCGCTTCTGGTTATTAAACAATAAAAAGTACCCCTCAACGATCTACATTATCTCGCTTTTTTTAGTATAAAAATTAGTACTATAAGGAAAAAAATATTTAAAAAGCTCATCTTTCAAATGAGATATACTAGCTTCGAACTTTAATATCATATGTATGCATTTAGCTTTCTTCAGTTAATTTTAATTTAGAGAGTCGTACCTCGCATGAAATAAAATTAGTACTTCAGAGATTATATTGTTTTTGAAATGGTACTAAGTTCAAAATAATTAATATATATATATATATATATATATATATATATATATATATACTACCATGAAATTGGTAAACCATTACATACAAATTTGTATTTCGAGAATTGCCCAAACACCGAAAAATATATATTTCGTCCTTAAAATTAAACCGCCACTGATCAGAATGTTACGTTACAAAACAGCTTGAAATGACCGTGAAAAAGGAAGTTAAACGACTTCCCCCATTAGTAATTCTACAGAAGCTGAATTAAAATAATGATGTATTTTTGTAATCAGGTTAATTACTTCTTAACACGGCGTTAAATTGAAGTTAGATTTGATTTTAAATTGGGAATCAAAATAAAACATTCTCAAAGAAGCTATAATATTCTACAATAATTCAAGAACAGTTGTCACTATTTCTACGTTAGCTTTTAACTTACTTTACCTTACGTTACCTTTTAGCCTTACAACAACACCGAGATTTCGATCATATGAATATATACCATATGTAAGTTCAGAGTATATCTATGCATGTCAATCAAATTAAATCTTTGTCTGCCATTTTGAAATATACGCTGGTTAGGTTTTTACAAGATATTTAAACTATTTATATATTAATATATATACATATATATACATATATATATATATATATATATATATATATATATATATATATATATGTATATATATATATATATATATATATATATATACATATTAATTATTTTGAACTTAGTACCATTTCAAACACAATATATTCTTTGAAGTTCTAATTTCATTTCATGCGAGGTACGACTCTCTAAATTAAAATTAACTGAAGAAAGTTACTTACATGCATACATATGATATCAAAGTTCGAAGCTAGTATATCTCATTTGAAAGATGAGCTTTTGAAATATTTTTTTCTTTATAGTACTAATATTTATACTAAAAAAAGTGAGATGATGAGGGTCTTTGAGGGGTACTTTTTATTGTTTAATAACCAGAAGCGGATACTTCATCGAAAATGGAATTTAAAAAATCCCGTGCACATTCCACCGTTTCTATTTGAGGACCATTTTACTAAATGTAGATTTCTATATTTCTGTCAAACATATTCGGATATTCTTATGTTTTTACAAAAGAATCTCAGATTTGTTTAATATTAAAACCGATTATTTTCTACAGTTGTAACGTTAAAACACTGTCTGTCATATATTTTCTAAAACAAGAAAAGACTTCATGACTTTTCGTGTAATTAGAAACAGAAATTTTTTTTTGCGATTGTACTTAAAATAAAACCACACATATCAAATGGTTACTTATATGTCAAGTTAAACTTGTTTTTACACTTAAACCTAGTATATTTAATTATTATTTTCCATAAGATGTGTACAAAAACGAGTTTGGTTCGTGCAAACCAAATACAAGTTAGGTTCGTGCATCAAAATTTCGTACCTTGTTTGAAGTGAAATTACTGTTTTGTCATCAATCAATATGAACTTCCTGACACTGAAATATTTAATAATATCCAACACAATTCAGTAGAAGAAACGTGTACATTATTATGAATATCTTAAAAATTATGACATCTAGAATAAAACTTCTAGATAGCCTCGAATTTTTGCGCAGACGTCTAAAAACTTTGTTTTTCTTTCGTAATTTTAAGTTTACTTGTTTCAGAAATAAGAAACGTATATTTTTCGATATTTCACTACAAAAAATTAGGAAAAAATATTTTTGATACCCTATAAGGGTGTCAAATATATTTTTTTGACATGAAGTACAATATGATATCTTCCTAATATATATATATATATATATATATATATATATATATATATATATATATATATATATACATATATATATATATATATATATATATGTATATTAGACGATAAATTCGATTTATTTTTTTTTAATAAAATTTATTCCAAATGTGATCACTTTCACCTATGGAACTTCACCAAAAGTGTTGGAACTGAATTTTAAGAAAATGTGCGATTTGGTTACCAAAGCACATAAATTATAATTGATGATTAGTCTCTTAACTAGGTAAATTAACGGTTCTCCTTAAACAAAGGCTTTCATTTAAATAACTCGGTACATTAGGCTGACTGCTCGTTATTCTTAATGTGTGAATGTTGGAATATGGTTTACCTACACGACAACCGACCTAACCGCGTACTTGGTACAAGCGTTGCGTCACCGATTGACTAATGGCTTTCCAAAGATATTCCCCTTCTAATACAAATTTGCAAAGTAAGGAAAAATGTTAGATTATTAGTAAACTATAACATACCGAAAAAATAGAAGAAAAAATATGAAAAGTGATATTAGAAGTATTCAGAATATCAAAATTCGAACCAACCAGAAAATTTATAATTAAATAATTTTTTTTCCAAATTTAACTTGGTGTCGCTTTATATATAATTTTATTTAATGGAACTGCTCTGAGAAACAATCAATCCACTTTTCCTTGGATGTCATTTCTACGGCCTTTTCAAAGGCCGTCCCCGCTTTTTCGACGCCCAGGGATCATATTTCACATACATTAACTTTTTCTGTAAATAAATAGCAATGATACGGTGCACAATCTGGGCTCTATAGCACATGGGTAATAATTTTTCTAGCTGACGTCAAATATTTGGCCATTTCTCCGGCTGAGTATCTCTTCTATTCTTTTCAGAATAATTGTTATACAGTAACCCGTCTGTCCGGAGAACGATGCAACTATCTTCTTTTCAACTTGTCCCTTTTTGATATTTGAAAGCAACTCTTAAAAGGAAATACCCACTTCCTACATACCTTACAGTTTCGGCCTCATAATAATATATTCAGGTTTCCTCACCCGTGACGATTGTGAATGTGGCATCTGAGGAACCTTCGTCGTTTTTTCCTTTTCAAGTTCAGTAAAATCACGGAGTGGTCAGAAACTAGGTGTTGTCATTCAACAAAACCTAGGTCGTGGTAAAGAATTTAAATAAAGTATAAATTACACTAAATCACATAGTTTCATTTAGTTGTGAATAAACATCTAATTATTTTATTTCATTTCAAGAATTGGTGATGTCTAAAAAACCTTGTTTTTAAAAGCATTCTTCAAATTATGAATGTTATTCTAAAACAATATTATTTATTTTGGTAATAGTTTGTACATTTTAGCAGTTGGTCTATTTATATTTGATTTGAATCTAAGTCTAGCACAAGCAAGGCTATTACTGGAAGTTGAGCGACGCGTATGGACTAAAAAAACTTAAATTTCACGCCACTGCAATATGAAGCTAACAACAACTTACATTCAAATAAATATAACTCAAAATACTCACCCAACGTTCTTGTCAATGTGCATAAAAATACTCATCCAATGTTTTTGTCACCGATGATGTAAATGTTATATTTTTGCACGCATTTCTTTACTTCTTGCTCTAATTGTTGATTCCAAAAAACGTACCAATATATATATATATATATATATATATATATATATATTTATATAAAATAAATATATACATACACTTTTTTTCTGCTCAGATAAGACTTAAAACACGGAAATAAAGGCACTTCCATTTATTCGAAAATTTATGACTCGATTCGTATGCGAATTTGCCCTTGTAACAACGCCCAGAACTCTTCAAAAATTGTTATAAAACCAATATATTCATTGTGTCGATAAAGAGGTAAACAAACACAAATCAGCATATAGAAATTTGGTTCATATCCCACGGAAAATCATTTTTATTATACGCATCAGTGCCTTTGAAGTAAGCTTCTGTCTTCGCAATACTGCCACGTATTGTGTTCTTCTTTTGTTTGCACACGTTTGGTATTCAGATATGCTTTCGCGATGAATGTTTTTTACATATTAAAGATTCAGATGTTTAAGTGAGCTCGCCTCGAAATTCAATAAGAGTGTGAATCGTGCTATAAAGAAATAAAATGGCGAGTTGAAACGCAACCGAAGATGTAAAGGGTATTAAACTGCATGTAAGATATGAGTTTTTATTTTTTTATATCTTGTTTCCTGTAAAAAAAATACGATATAGATCGGTTTAAATGGCGTTGTACTCAATATATACATTATATTAATCAAAAATCTTAAAAATATGACCCAATTTAGACCCATAGGAAAACTATTGTGAAAGTAACAGAAAATTGATGAAATTATATCCCCACTGAAGATCAGACATACACTAAACACTAAACTATTTTGAACGATCATTTTTAGAGCATTCTAAAAGTCTATATAAAATAATATCATTGATTGTTTTGGTCAATATAACTATAAATAATTTATAATGTATTTTTATTAATTTGTAAGAATTAAACTTTTACTCTTTTCTTTCTCTCTTCTTAAATGAAGACTACATATTTGAAGGGTTCTCATGAAATAATTTCGATGTGAGTTCCTTCTAATAGCGTAGAAAACAATTTCAATCGGTGAATATTTCACTTAAAATATACGTAGAATAAGTTTTAGTCGCAATATTGTCCGAGTTTTAGTTTTATTACATTCCAAATTAGGGTAAAAATTACAAAATCTTATAATAGAATATTCATAAAATTTGTATATAATCTTAATTGAAATATTAACTCGTTCGTAAACGAATTATATTGGAATTATCGAGTGTATTAAGGACGCCTTTATAACTAATAGCAACTATGTGATTTATATATCAATCTATAATAAATAAAAACGAAATAATATCGAAAGCTAAGCCAGGGGCTGCAGTAGATATTAACTGATTTTCAATATTCCCCTTGTGGAAAACAATCTAATTTGTGAAGTTTTCCATTTTGAATTTGCAGACGTTTTCTCATTGTTTGTTTTTATTACACTATCTCTGTGGTTGATATGCATATCCGGTAAAGAATAGAATATTTTAATTTTAATTCATTGCTCGTTTAATAAAATGTAAACTGATATTTCTGGAATATATATTAGGACGAAACATTTGTAAAATTATGTCGACTAGTACTCGAAACATCGAGCGTTATTACTCCAGATTCTATTTTATATGTCTAACTGTATTAAGTACAATGGTAATACCTACCTGTCTCATTAACTCTCGTAAAATAAAATGAGCATTCCTAGAATTTACGTCATAACTTAGTATTGACATCCGTCTCCAAACATTAAGCTTAAACACTCCTTATCAGTTATTTTAATTTAACGTTAGTAATATTTTTATTTTTTGTCAGCTTGTATGCCATTATGATTTATGAAGTAAAAATTTTTTAGGCAAATACCCTACTACATATGTCAGAAAAATTTGGTGAGGTGAACTTGTAACATTTTAAAAATAATTTTTTTAAATTACTTAACGATATATTTTTAAAAGAAATAAATATCGATGATTAAAAAAAATTCACCTAAGCGGTAAAAATCATGTTTCAAAGGAAGGAAGAAGAACCGTTCAGATTAAAACATATCGTGTTAACATTAATTATCACCTAATCACTCCGAACATCGAAGCCAAATAATTTTAATCAAAACTTAAAGCTTTTAAACCGGTGCTGTGATGAAAAATAATACATGGGAGCGTAAAATCATCGTTTTTTTTTAGTCTAAGAAAATTATTTAAGAAATATCAATTTTCATCTTTCCTCCGTAGCTTCGGTTGCTTCTATTCTAAAACAATAATGCTGTATTAACACATTCGGAACAGGAGATTTGTCATCAAAAAAGAAAAATAAAACATATTTAGCATCAGAAATTATACAAAAATATATATTTCTCGCTTAATTTTATGCATCGTGTTTAAGAGTCGTTGCACTGGCTATGCGGGCGAAACAAGTGCAATAATTTTTAAATACAGCGCATAAAGTTAAGCAGGAAATATATTATTATGATTTATAATGTCAATTATATTTAATTATATTTTAAAATTTAATAGTACATAACAATATTCGGGATACATATGTATTGTGATTCGCTCGAGCGCGACGCAAAACATGAAATTATTCAGAGTTGCTGCAAGTAATTCTCTTCTATTATTCTTGAACACAACACGTAAAATTAAACAAGAAATATATATACGTGTGTGTGTGTGTGTATGTGGGTGTATTTGCGTGCATGTATGAGATTGAAGTTTAAATGTTCACAAAAATATGCGGTACATATATAAGCCTTGAGAATAAATATAGTTGTGGAATTCTACGCGTCTAAATAAAAATTTATTCAATGTGAATTGTGTATTTATTTATACTAGTTATAGTTATACTAGTGTTCCTGCAAACTTTATAAAAAATTGCTATTGTTAATAACATTGCGAGATGTAAACTTTACGCAAAAGATCGCGTAATTAAAGATATTATATATAATATCATAAATGAAGATTTGATAACATACACATGAGACATGTGTCAGTGAAATGTTTAAAATTTCCCTCAACATTCATACCATTCATACCATGTCAATACGATTATTAAAAGTAATGTGAAGCTGCATATTAATTAGGAAGATGAAGATATATGAATAGTTTTATGTATAATAATGAAGAGTTATATGTAATGAAGGGTTTCTATAGACAAATTCAGGAAATGAATCCCGTATTAAAATTATATTGCCAATGATATATAATGAATACTGTTGTGTTATATATAAATTTTAGAACATTTTATGATTATCGAAGTGATAATTAAAAATATTTTTTGTTATCCTGAATTTAAAATTTCATCAGATAATTCCCACTGAATAAATTATAATTACACATAATGCTTGTACTCCCATCTGCTAATTATATGATTTAAGAGCTAATTATATATTAAAATAGATTAATATATATCGAATTAGAATTATCAGGAATAATTACTATTAAAGTTTAAAGCAGTTTTGTATCAGAATACCAATGTTCATAATATCCCTCGTCAGTGTTCATGTATACATTACATACGAGTACGTCTTAAGAAAACTTCATACAATTTTTATCTTTTCACAATGAGTTATTTGTGAAAAGATAAAAATTAAATTAACTTGTCGAACCGGGTACTTAATGAATTCAGTTAAATACTTATATTGAACAGATATACTAGGTCCAAGGTAAGTATGTTTATAAAATCTGGTTAATTGCGAGTGCAACTGACTGAAATGCACTTTTAACACTGAGTCACGGGTACGAAATTTATTTTCAAAATGTGTCGAAGCAATAAGTTGCTACGTGAAAAATAAACTCGAAGCTTACGACTAAAACTTACACTGCGAGAATTTCGTGTACATTTAAGCAGATACGTTTATATAAGGAGACTTCAATAGTATTTGCATCAGACTATTTATGTAATGTACTAAGTATTTTCGTGAGAAGTCTTTCAGAGACACTAGAGAGTTCTGATATATTTCGGTTCTAGAAGACCATATAACAAACAAGTGATGATTGCGTGATCAGGCACGAAGAAATAATACAGGGCACAGAATTTTTCCTTTGAAAAGCTGGAAAATAAATTTCTTTTGTGCAACATCTCTTCTGATGAGAAAGGAAAAGTAAGAGGAAATCGGTAGGAAATAGAAATGGAAGTAACCATACGGTCTTATATAAAAATATTGAAGGAACGTCTTTTCGAAACTTTCAATCATTAAACTGTACTTGGCTTCGAGTGGGCTCCAAATAATGGAGCCGGATTCTAATCGGCTCTGTACCAATGAAGTGTACAATAGACGAATTGTTGATACAGATTTGAAATCTTTAGGATTATTTAAGTTCCATGTTTCCGAAATGACTTTTTTGCTACATCCGCCATGTGCTCATGAAACGTCAATTGTGTATCAAATCTGACTGCCAAATCAACGACGATGCATACAGACGATGCAGTGGGATTCCGCTGACCGTGAATTCGTATTTGATAGGAGGGTGTGCTCGACTGTAGTTCACTACTGAACATTTACTTGCGTTAAGCCATAAACCGCTTGCTACACCCCACTCAATGACGGTGCTGATGTCACGCTGCAACCGTGCGCCATCTGCCGCACTTGACGACAGTAAAAATTTTCGTGTCGTCCGCGAATAACAAACAACGCCCAGTTTTCATCGCGCGACCAATATCGTTTACCAGACTCGTGAATAGTAGAGGCCTGAGATTCGAACCCTGGGTCACTCCCGATCGTGTAAGGTAAGTCTCGGATGTAAAGATGCCCACTTGTACGTATTGTAATAGACACTTGTTTTGTGGTGACTGAAATTATATTGTCAATGATTTCAACAAATACATCAAATAAAACGACACCGACGTTTGTAATATATGAAAATCTTAGAATATTTTATGATTATCGAATTGATAATAAAAAATTTAGTCCCAATTAAAAGCAGAAAGCTGGTACCATAAAAATACTTAGCTACTAGCTCAATACGATACAATTACAGTTAACAATGGATCAAATACAAATGTCATAAGTGGGATTTAATACTTTGGGAGTATTTTCATTAAATGGATAAACTAATATTTTTGTGTGTCGATGATAAACACATAGGAGTGTAAATTTAAATTAATAAATTTGGATATTCAATCGCAAAATTTACAAAAAAGAGTTTTTATCCTGTTTTCTTTTTTCGTGTCGTAATACTAAAAATATTCTACTAGGATGTAAGTATATATTGACTTCAAGTCAATATTTTTTTCAGCTTCTGTAGAATGAAGGAGTTCACATTGTTTAACGAGATTTTCGTAATTTTTGAGAATTAAACTTTTGTGATTTAGGTATTCAATTTTTGCATGAACAAATAGGTCGTCCTATTCAATTATGTACACGATAATCTCTAAGGGTTTTTGTTCGCAGTAGATTATTTAACGATACAGTGAAATTTTTCCTTGACAATATTTTCCATGTATGCCAAAAGTAGGCAATATTTACTAGGATAATACTAATTTTATATCTAAAAATTTTAATTGAATTGGTATAAAAGTCTAGACAATTTCTCTTCGGATATTATTAAGTCCACGCATTCAGTTTTTACCAGCCGTGCTTAGTAGTTTTTGCATAACTCTTTACAGACAAATCTAGAAAACAGATATTAATTTTATTCAATTCTAGCATTTTAAAACTGTTTAATTAGAGTCGGTATCACTTCACAGTCCCAACAAAACAAACGTTTTATCAAGTTATACATTCTAACCTCTTTTGTTATATTTAATTTCTTTTAAAAATTTCAAGTTATGCTCTAATTAATTTTTTTTTTAATTACTGAGATGCATACGCACAAAATGTTGAATATTGGCATAACATTTTATTTGATCCATAAATCCAATTAGTTCTAATTAGAAATTTGCATCTCGGAAGTAAGTAATAAGGCTTTAATTCAGATTCACAGAATTCATACAAAAGCCAGTTTGTAATTATGAATCAGCGACATCCTAGCTTATGCAATTGATGAAAAACCTATTCCACGACATACAAATTTTCTCGAATTATCTCACTTTAAGCCTTATTCAGTCAAAGCCATGAATACGTAAAACGTTCCATAAATTTGTTCACTCACTTCCATTCTAATTTTTTCACATTTAAGCACATATAATTCATAATAGCATTAGATGTGCCTCGTGGTTTCATCGGCGTAGAATTTACTTAATTGTGTTGCTATCTCTGATGCGGTTTCTAAACACCTTCTATCTTCTGAATTCTTTTCCATTTTTAATCACTAATTTGCCCTTATAAGTTGTGACGTGAGAATATATAGTCTGTAATATTTCTGAAAAGATGAGTTTTATGGGCCTTTTAACACCATAAAATTTTCTGAAATCGGACATAGTAAAAATTTCATTATTGTTTGTTTTTTGATAAGCATAGAAACAAAAAAATTAGAAATAGTACAAATTTCATTCTTGTTTGTGTTTTGATAAGCATAAAAAACAATTATTTCATGAATTTTTTATATCGATATATACTAGAGGTAATCTTTTTAAACTTATAATCTTCTGATAAATTATCATTTCTCTCAAACTTACATTCACAATATTTTATGCATGAACATGTCAAGAGGTTTCTTTCTTTCGTTCATTTTCTTCCTCGTTGTCCCTTATATTTTTATCTTAGTAGGGATTGTCAAATAATACACAAGATTTTATATTTACAAATGGTCCCTTTTCTAAAATGTCACTAAAATGGCTCTAAAATATTTCTCAATTCATTACGAAATTCATGTATGACAAATTTTGCTTTCAATTAGTACGGATTAGGAGATGTTGTGTACATATATCGCATTTATACATTTCTAGTGATATGTTGGGAGGCGATTCTTTTGATATGTGCGCGTATATGGCTGCTCGTGAGAAATTATTACCATCTATAGATTTATTTACAACTTAAGTACATTCTATTCCCGTTTTAGTGGTTGATAACCTCAAAAAGTAAAAAGAACTACTTATAAGATTACTCACTTGTCTGTCTATCTTTCTTCCTACCGATTTTCTTAAAAACCTTTTGAAGTATATACTTGAAATTTGGTGCTGTAATAAATCATATTAAACAGTATATTTTCGTTAATGCTTTAAAATATTAATATGGTGATTCTGAAGAGGGCAATTTAAGTACACAAGTAGTCTATAATAGTTTCTTTAAAAATATATATGGCCCGTTATTAAAATTCGGGGTCATAATACGTAGTTCGACGAGGATCCCTTTTCCCAATTGTATTATCTCAAAATATTAGAGAAGTACATTGCATCCTTTGCATGATATGCACAAAACGTTCAGGCTTCCGTTCATTTATTGCTATAATTCTCTGTTTATCTGTGTTAATAAGTTGGAAACTATTTTCTTTCGAACGTTGTCGACTCGTGAAATTTGCAATACCATCCAATACTCCCACTTTTCTAGGCTCCATCTATTATATGTATTACATCCGTGCGTTATGTTTGTAATCGTTTTGATTTTTCTTTTGACAAATATATAGAAAATTATCTTGTATACAACAATGCTGTTTTCGCAATATAGACTGCAATATTAAGTGTAAACGGTTCGAACTTATTTTTGATACTTATACTGATTTACAATTCAGAACTAATTGCTAGCATTGAACTAACCCGCAACAATTTGCGAGGTAATTAAATTCGTTGCATTCATGTGTAAATTATTTTGAAAATAAACAAAATAATTACTGACAATAAAAATGTACATGCTGTTTGGTTTATTGAATAAAACATTGTAGAAATTAGAAAGGTAATAGCAGCAAAGAGCGTTAAAAATCGACAAGAATATCCACAAAAACAGAGTTCTTGAGCAATCGCCAAACATTATTTTCGTAGGAAATTGTTCATAAAAACTAAACTGTTTGACAAATTATTATGAAATTTTGTAGTTTGATAACTGACCAATCCAAAAAAGGAAAGTGATTACCAAAATCGGTCAAGAATTTTGACTTGCAGCATGCTAGTTTACATGTATACGTACAGACGAACGGACGAAGATTTATATCATTTTTCGAATGCAAACAGGGATCTTAAGGAGTATATTTATTTATTTAAAAATATTATTCTTGAAGAAAAATCTTCTCTAAAGCTCTTTCTGTAAAACTACGTTAAAACTGATTTATTTGTCAATCAAGTCATAAATAATTCTATAAAGAAAACTCCAGGCTGGTAGATAATAAATCCCACTTACGGGTTCTGCAATAACTTTTCCTATAACTCATTATACATCACATCAAAAAAATAAATAATATTACATACTTCTATTTTTCTCCTTATTTTGGCACGTATTTTCACAATGAATTAAAATTACCTTTTTCAAAATTTTTATTTTTCATGTGATCAATAATGTAAAAATGTGTCAAAATGAGGAAAAAAAGAGAAGCATCTAATGCTATTTACTATTAATTTAATTGTCCTTAATATTTAAACAAATTCAAATAAAAATGTGTAAAATTATGAGTCCGTAATACTCATGATATGAAAAAATTAGTAATTTCTTACTTGTAAATTTTCTTATTATCCGAGGGCTCAAAGTGCATTATATAACGTTGATTGGAAAGGATAAAATCAACCGTCGATAAACGTGTAAAAATTGAACGAATTTATTAAAATGCACTAAAAAACCATTTATTCAAAATTTGTATATTTAAGAGAGTTTTCGAAGCAAGTACGCTTACTTGGTGATTGAAATGCGCCGAATTTAAAACTTATTCTGAAATAAAATAATGTCATAATAAAGATCAGAGGATATTTTCGTATTGAATTTAGATACATTACAGAAAAACGTATGTTTAGTTTGTCTTTGGAATAAGAGGATGTTGAAATTTCAGCCACTTAGATTTTTATATTTGAACCATCCTGAAATTTTGAGGCATTTGGAAACAAAATGGGTTTTAGAATAAGAAATTGAATTAATTATTTAAATATTTAATGACAGCTTCATAAAATTATGGATTTGCCTTGAACGCATATGAAGCTATCATTAACTGTGTCATGTTAATCTTTTGCTGTCGTTGGTTTATTTTATCTTTATTAATGTTTTTATATTATGTTCAGATGCAAATTTTGTTTAGGTGAAATTGAATTGAATGAATAAAAAAAGGCTTATAGCAGAAAAGTTATCATCAAACGCAACTTTCGTAATTACTATAAAAAAGTGTAACAATAAATAAATGTAAACGTAAATATAAAATTTATTTATCCTAATAAAAAATTATGTTACCATAATGAGCCACTTCAGAGGTATACAAAATGAAAGTAACAATTAGAAGAAATAATTCTAATCCAATGTGATGCTTAAAACTAATACAAATACTTCCAAAATAATCCCAGTCTTTAAGCAATGTTTGTTCATAAACAAAAAATGTAGCAATAACATATCTGAAATATTAGAAAGAGTAGTAGAACTTATATTAAGCGCTTGGCTTATTTATGAATACAAATATATCAAAAGTATTACATTTCGCTATAAAGTAAATGCCATAATGGCGAAATGATGGCAAAATTGGGTAAACGTCTAATGAATATACAAAAAATTAAACCATGCTGTCTTTCACAATTAAGTGAAACTACGTTATGTAATATTATTTCTACTTTCATTAAAGTTCCTAAGTGTTAATCTTTGTTAGTAGCCCACCTGAAGATGTAATAAAACGAAACCTAGGTCGTGGTAAAGAAATTAAAGAAAGTAGAAATAATACTACATCACGTAGTTTCATTTAATTGTAAACAATGAATTTCTACAAAATTAACGCCAAATATATTCAACATGCTGTTTTTTTATAAGATGTATGTTACTTTTCTATTCTTGTAACGATTTTTAATGCAAGTATGAATAATTCAATAATGTTAAATATTTAATATATTTGTCGTTAATTTTGTAGAAATTCATTATTCACAATTAAATGAAACTACGTGATGTAGTATTCTTTCTACTTTCTTTAATTTCTTTACCATGACCTAGGTTTCGTTGTATTACAACATCTTCAGGTGGAATATTAGCAAAGATCTTTGCTCCTTAAACTCCTCTTCCCCGCCCTTTTCTTTTTCATCACATGCGAATATCATGAAAATGTACATTTTTAATTAATTATATTTATTTATTTCTAAACATATTTTCATATTTTTTTTATTCACTTAAACTATTATTTCAAATTATAAAATGTGAAGAGTTAGTTTTTGCCCATCACACAGAGAGGTATTGGGCCCCAAAATTTGGCCAAAATTATTTTTATTTTAATATAGTTTCCCAACAATATCTTGACAGTTGTCTGATTCGAAGAATCATCTCCTTTATTACAGCTGCCCCATGACACAACACCTTGTGTAATGTTGGCGACATTGGGTGAAATTTGTATAATGAAAGGTATAATTGAGCAGTTTCTTGCCAATATAACTTTTGGCGTTTATTTTTATCCCCAGCACATGGTGTCTAAGATCACTTTTAATCTGTAAATTAAATAATGGTTTATCCCAGTTATTTCTACCGATATTTTAAATTCTTCGAAAAAACGTCTACTCGAGTTGCCATCATTCGTGTTTCCGAAATTGGCCTTTGGTATTTTTACCAATAAACCCAGATGATCTCGAAACTTTTTTGAATTTCTTTTTTTCTATATTTTATGAGTTGCTTCTCTTCGGCGATCAACCGTACATTCCACTTCTTGACCGGCAATTTGAATGCTAGATGTAGAATGCTCTCAAAGAATCAAATTCTAGCATGCAGCAAAGACGATCCAAATTTCATATTTTCGGTTTTACATGACCTCTCCTTGGTCAGCTCATTAAATTCTGATGATGTGGCACCGCATAAGTAGCATTTTATTGTTGACATAGTATGCATAATAACATCTTCAGGTGGGCTAAAAATATAAATAATACAACATGTGTTTATACTACTTTAAATACCCAAGTTATTTAAAGTACTATATTCACATGTTGTATTATTTATATTTTTATTATCAGTTAAGAGTTTTCATAATCTGAGTGATACATTACTTATGTATGGGATAGATTTATAGTAAATTTTATTATTATTTTGTATGACTGGGTATATTTATTTTATTAGTAACTTTCTTAATTGATTATGGTACAGTTTTCCACTTGCTATTGTTCATTTCACCACTTGCTACTGTTTTCTATGAATCTGGCCTTTGTGTTGCGGGGAGCTGACCATTTCTGTTTGAATTTGTGTCTTATGAGCGACAATATTTGTTTCACATCAGTAATGTTTGGGTCATGTTCTGAATATTGATATAGAAGTTCAGACTCCATGAATTGAAATTTTTCGTTAAAAGTTGGAGCATTTGAGTGCTTCATGATACTCAGTTAATAATTTCGAGTCATAATCCTCATCCTAGAAGAACTTGTAATCAAAACAAATAAATTATAAGAAATCCCCATTTACTGAGTATTGAAAGTCCCTATGAAAAAAACACTAAAAAAGAGGGGTGGTTTAGAGTGGCTGATTCATACTTATTAAATACTTATAAAGTCTACTCTATAACAGAGCATTGCGATCTTGGCTGGAAATTATGAGAATTACTTTAAAACTCCCTGTGACCTTTTAAGATTTTCTTTCTTTGCACTTTTTCAGAACTGAATTCTCAAGAATATAAAAATAATAAAATTTTTATATTTCACATTAATATTAAGTTTTAAATAAAGTATGTACCTGATTGTGAACAATGCATACTAGAAACCAACACTAAATCGTCTTTTTCATCATAAACTGAATATTTAAAAACGATGACACTTGCGCTTATCGAACAATTACACGTACACTGTAGATGAAAGGTATTTTCCGACTGAGCGCATGCGCGTGGGATAGACGCTTGCACATCTGGTCTTTGTCTATTGTTTTGAGGGGATATGCTAGTTTTTTAACCGATGGCTAAGAGGGTGTGGCATTTATATGAAAAAAATGGATTTTGCCCAACTTTTGGGGCCCGATACCTCTCTGTACATCAATGCACTTAAAACTAATAGAATATTTATTTTTAACTAAAATTAACAAATTGAATACACACATATATATATATATATATATATATATATATATATATATATATATATATATTGTTAGTATTTATAACAATTCAAAAATTTATTCGTTTTCATAAACATAAGGACTGTAACACGTCACGGAACGTTTTCGAAAAGAAGGTTTTGTTTTCAGATTTATTAGTAACCTTCCTAGTTTCTGATGGTACCCCTTACTTTCCATCTAAAAATAATCGATTGTGATGATGCACATGATGGGTAGGGCTCTGATCCTTATAGACTTATAGAATTTATATTGGCCCTAAAACATAGTACAAATAATGTAATCAATTATTTTACTTACGTTTTAAATTTTGTCTTTTGGGTTGTGTTTTTTTTCAATAAAATATCAGTTGTTTCGAGTTACGTCGCGGACTGATTCACTTGCTGCGCAGTTGTTCGTGGGAAGCAATTATCCTCATCAAAATAAGTCATTATCAAAAATGGTATTATTTTTCAATAATTTATGGAAGGTGCTCAAAACCAGCATAAGTTTTGTATGTTTTTTTCGTCCTTTTACTCTTATTAAAACTACAAAATTTATTGAAATTTAATAAAATTTTAACACTGCAAATCCACCTCATGAGACAAGAGATAGTGAATTAAAAAAAAGTAAGGAAGACAATAACTATAGAGGATAAACTTAGGATTTTAAAATTTAAAGATCGCAGCTTGTCCGAATAATTAATTTGCCACGTCTATCTCTATAAACAATATCAAAAGATACAGAACAACTTCTCACAGTTTGACAACAATGCATTTGTGGCACCATTATACCACAAGAGACCCTTTAATTGTCAAGATGGAAAACTGTTACAATTGTATTCAAGACCAAACTTAACTCTGGGTGCTTCTAAGTATCACCATCATTCAAAACAAGGCACTGAGCATTTTTAACACACTGCTAGATAATCTTGGTGAATAAATTAAGTCTGTTTTTGCAGTAGGTACGTAGTTCAAGCGACTTGATAAAACATCCTCACTGCATAATATTAAAGGACAAGCAGAGTCTGCTAGTGCTTATATTGGAGCTGTTCAAACTATTCTGTAATTATATATCTTAATACAACCTAAAGAAATGTCTGCGATATTCATCTGTCTTTTGTATATAAACTACGGTAATTGTTTTCTTAATAAAATGGACGGGACTAATGTGGCTCTATTCAAATTAATAATCCTTATTACATTAATTATCGCAGCCACTTCAAGGATTAATTAATCCTTATTACATTAATTATTACGTTAATTATCGCAGCCACTTCAAGGATTAATTAATCCTTATTACATTCAATATTAAAGGACAAGCAGAGTATGCTAGTGCTTATATTGGAGCTGTTCAAACTATGCTGTAATTATATATCTCAACACAACCTAAAGAAATGTCTGCGATATTCATATGTCTTTTGTAGATAAACTACGGTAATTTTTTCTAAATAAAATGCACGGGACTAATATGGCTCTATTCACATTAATAATCCTTATTACATTAATTATCGCAGCCACTTCAAGGATGAATTAATCCTTATTACATTAATTATCGCAGCCACTTCAAGGATTCACGGCAAATCAAAATTAATTGTTCCTAGTTTGTAATTTGGATTAATAATTTAAGAGAAATGGATTGGTTTTTAAAAGTTAATAACAGTAGAAACGGACATTATAACGAAGTTCGGTGCGATGTGTTGATATATCGACGGGGAAATGGACAAAAAGGCATCATGCCGTGGTAGATTATTGTACAATTTGTCAATTATGGTTAAGCGCAGAACTACATGAAAAAATATACATATACATACATATATATATACATATATATATATATATATATATATATATATATATATATATATATATATATCAAAAACTTTAAAAATAATAATGTAATTATGCCACCCGTACAAAAAGGTGGCTTTGGTACTTGGAGAAAAACACGTAATAAAAAAAATTATATCTGTTCATATATAATATATAAGCCGGGAAAGATAGCTAGTTACATACATTTTTTTTAATTTTCTGCACATCAGCAAAAAAATTACTAATAAAAGTACAAAATTTTAATTTAAAAAAGATAAAGTAACAAAAAGTTTGATTTTAATTCATTAAGGCAATGATTTGAATGTCATAGGCATTGAAAATTCTAATAATTGTAATTTCGTACTAACTCGGAACGGACAAAATTATTGTCGCACATTAACGAAAAATGTCAATTACGCAATTTAATCAGTACTACAATAAAGGTACAAAATTGTGATTTACAAAACAGAAAGCAATAGGAAATATTACGATAAACCCTGCCACTAATTAAGATTACTTTCCTTATACATTGAAAATTCTTTACATATTCGGTATTTAGAAAATGCCAAAATAGTTCTTAGAAACAACCATGTATGCCTACTTATCTTCACATGGTTTCTTACTGTAATGAAATAAATAAAATTAATATAGGCAGAGTTCAGTAAATATTAGTATAAACTACGTAATGATGGGAAGTAATTTTAAATGGTCAACTTCAATTTAAATTGGCTGTTAAGTTTAACAAGATTATCTAAGTTAAACTAGTGCTAACTGTATTTCAGTCTTAATGGTAACTATACCAATGTTTAGACTTTGATAAAATAACCAATAGTACTTGTTTCTAAATTCACGCATATTTGAATACTCAATTTTGAGTACTTCTATTTTGTCTTTTGAAAACGACCGACCTTGTCACGAAATCGTCCGTACCTTTCTTTTTTTTAATTTCTAACTTTAATTTCTTATTTAGTTTTTATTTCGATATTATAAAATTTTAAAATCACTTTTGCTATAATTAAGTTAGTAAAACCGTTGTACACGGATTTGAGACAAAGTATTAAAAATAGTATGTTATAAAAATGGCCTGTTAAACATAGTATTGATATATTTCGGTAATTGTTCAACGGCCGAAGAACATATTATCGATCGTACTATCGTCCAAAAAATAGTAAATAAAAAATAGTAATAAAAAATAGTAATTTGAATGGTAATAAAGGCATTTTACGTATACGGGGTACATAATTCGTTTTTCAGCTTTTTCCTCGTCGGCGAGTGTCTCATATGTTGATAAAGTTTAATTTAATTGAACACATGTTACGTCAGGAAAATATATTGTAAGTCGTGAAAATAAATGGCAAAACAATTTCCGTGTTTAACAATATTTTCTACAAACTGAATTGAATATTATGTTTGTGTAGTCAGGGTAATAACCTGTCAATATGTAGTTAAAACGAAGTTAGATTCGTGTAATGAGATGTAAGTTATAATTTTTACTCGAATACAGCGAACCCAAAATATAAGTTTTACGATTTTTAGTCTTTGTATGTATGTACATAAGTTAATTCCACCACAGCAACTAAACAGCTCAGTATATTCAACAAATTTAAAGTTTGTAAATTTGCATAAGTAATTAGATTATCATCAGGTAGAAATAAAATACAAAATACAGCAAATCAGCAGTGATAGCGTATCACATTTCAAGAACAGTTATTTAAATTTTGAAAGAATTATTTCAAAATTTCGAGGAACCTGTAGTTATTTTTTACGATTTAGACCAATGCCGAGACACAGATTATTAAAAGATAAATATAAGAAAATAAAGATAAATAAAAGATACATATAAATGCAGGTTATATCCATGTATCTAAATCAATTGAATTGAATTCCCTGTATGTGATTTTGAAATAAACACTCGCTAAGTTCCTTACAAGACACTTGAACTATTTATCTAACTATTTTTTGTTCCATCCATATATCCATTTGTTTGAAAAGAAATCACAAAAGGTTAATTGCTTACCCAAGTATAATATATATTTGTATATAGAGGATGAAACGGAACATAATCTGAACTTCGTTTTATGTAACTACCTAAAAAGTTTTCGCAGCAACCAGCTAGCGCGGGATTAATTGTGTCTGATTATTTGTGTCCAATTAAAGAATACAAAATTAACGCTTTAAAAAAAATCTGTACTTGTATGTCAAATTCCATGCGAATGGAGACTTAAGGTATTAAACGTTTATAAATACAATTATACGCATACGGAACTAAGTATGTAACGATATATAATTAAGATTGTAAAGAAATGTATTGGGTAGCTCGTGTTACTTTTGTCAATGGTATAAGTGCTATCTCAGGTTCATCGAGTGGAATCCATTAATGAACACAATAAACTGCAGAGACAATATGTAAGTAGAGGTCGGCGTAAGTGCGTACTTGTATGTTATAATTGGTTGTTGGAAAAAGTCGGAAAAATGGAAAAACAATATCTTAAAGAAAAAGAATATTAATTTTAAATAGACTACGAGCTAGATAAACATGTCCACTAAAACTTTATAATTCTGTCGCTTAGTTTCTTTTTCAATTAATATGTAAATTGAGACAATTTCATGCTGAAAAGTGTAAGTCTAAATAAAAAGGCGATGAATAAAGTTATACATGGAGTTGTAATATGGAATGGTTTAGTATGCATAAAAAAGTATAATAAAAATTCTGGAGGGATTGAACATTTAATATTCCATTACAGAACCAGTTACTGTAATACAACCTGAATTTTAAAATTATTGAAAGGAAAAAATTGTTTGAATTGAAAGAACTATAAAGAGGGTTAAGCAATGAACCGTGTTAATATATATATATATATATATATATATATATATATATATATACACATATATATACATAAATATTCCAGGAATATTCTTGAATAAAACTTTTTAATTTATTCTTGCAATATGAACCAATTTGAGTTACAAGTATAATTTCTGAAGTTTCAATTTCATTTCACACAAGTACGACCCTTTAAATTCTAATTAACTGAAGATAGCTGCTTAAATATTATGTTTTTATGTAGAACTAATATCAAAACTAAAAAAATCATATTATTAAGGAATTTGAAGAGTATTTTTTCCCTTTAACAGCCGAAAGCGGGGATTTCACCAAAAATGTAATTTAAAAAAATTCCTATGCACATTTCCCTTAACCGTCTTTATTTGAGGACCATTTTACTAAATAGTCATTCGGAAACAAGGGAAGTACATTTATTTAGTACATATCTGAATTTATTCTATCAATTATTAAGAAAAAAATATTTGTTATACACTTATAACTAGCCTTTAAACAATACACCAAACTCTACGCGGAATCCAATTTCTTAATAAGCTTAATTCTTTCGAAGATTTTCACGTGGATATTTTACAGGACGAGTTATTGAAGTGTGTGCCGGTTATGGTTTCTTAATATGCCAAAAAGTATAATTTCTACGTTAAGTAGTGTTTGAAATAAAAACGGCTACTACAGGCGGCTTTCCTTTTTTGAGGTTCCCTAATTGTCAGGTAATTCATTTATATTTTTTATTCAGGACCAACCTTTTATACTGACACACTAATATTTATTTAAACTTCCTGTAGCCAAAACGCATTCGCGGACTAATATTATTTGTTGAAATATATTTTAAACAATTTAAGATTTTATTACGGTTAGTTTAGAGTTATTTATTAATAATGACCATTTTATATAAAAGCAACACTCAATGCTAAAAATATCACTATAAAATTAAAAGCTTAGATAATGTAAAGGTCTCTTTAACTAATTTATTTATATTACGTTAATAAAATTTGCAAATTAAAATATTTTCGGCTTTATAAATATATACACCTTTAGTTTTATTCTGGTTATTAGATCAAAATGGTGGAAAAATATTAAGGAGAATATGAAATATTTCGTATGTTCATGAGGAAAAATTCAATGCATAGTTTTCTTTGCATAAAATTAAAACAAAATTGTATCTCTTTCACCTAAGGCACTTCACCATAAATGTAATTAATGATAAAATATGTACGAATTAGTTACAAAGCAGTTCGATTATAATTAATGATTAGTTTCTTAAATAGGTGAATTAACAGTTTTCCTTAAACGAAAACATTCATTTAACTAACTCCGTGCATTAGGCTGACTGCTCATTACCCTTAATGTGTGAATGTAGGAATAAGGTCTACCTACATTACATCCGAAGTAACTGCATACGTGGTACAAGTGTTGCGTTACCGATTAATTAATTGCTCTACATAAATGTTCACCATCTAATGCAACATTGCGAAACGACAGAAAATTATGGAGTTAATTTGAAAGATAATTATGTATTCTTATTCTATCTAACAAATGGAAAAGTGACTGATACAAGAGTAATAAAAAATGTTGAAGGTGACATTGAAGGTTTATAGAATATTAAAATTTAATCCAACTCGCAAATTTGTAATTAAGTATTCTTCTTTAAAATAGATTTTTTCACTTTTTGCATCTTTTGTTTTCTTGTTCTGATGGAACTACTGATTATAAAAGTCGGTCTATGCCGTTATATATATATATATATATACATATATACATATATATATATATATATATATATATATATATATATATATATACATACATATATATATATATATATATATATATATATATACATATATGTATGTGTGTGTATGTGTGTGTGTGTGTGTGTGTGTGTGTGTTTGTATATATGCTACTACTGAATAAATATTATATAAATGACATACTCCCAAGTTTCCTAACTACTATGGAGAAGGTGTGAGAAAAACGTAAATTCCAACGAAGGGTATCAAACTAAAAAAATGTTATACAGAGTTACATTACGGAATCAACAAAACCAATTTTCTTCTTCTATTAGTTCCATTTCAACTAGTGAAGGTTGGCAGTCAACTCTGCGTATTTGGTCTTACCCTTAACAAGGTGATTCGCACGGCACTTGTAATATCTGCCCATTCTCGGATATTACGCAACCATGATTTTTTCCTCCCAGCAATTATTTCCATCATTATTAGTTGTAAGAACTAGTGTCTCTCATACCTGACCACCTGCCCCAGATATGCAATATTATGTTATTTGACCGTTTTCAAAACCTGACCTTTCTAGGAAACCCATTGCAGAAACTCCCCATTGTTTTCTTTTTACACTAAAGATATATATATATATATATATATATATATATATATATATATATATATACATATATATATAGTTCAAGCATTGCCTCTACGTATAAGTACTGACCATATGGAAACTAAAACTTAGTAATCGATAATTAAGTTTAAAAATCATTGTGCAATTATTTAATGTACTAGGTGAACTATGAAAGGTAACTTATGGAATTTTATTCAACAAAGCAAAAAAATACAAAAGCAAGTAAATATTACGAGTAATATTCACGTCAATAAAAAACTAGAGTAAAAAAAATTTTTGGTACCTAAAATATTTTTCAAACTTTATTACTTACTAAGCCATCATTAATAACTACTGGCTATTAAAATTTCTGACAGATTGTTTGATCTCAATCCAAAAGTTTTTAGTTGTAATATCCTGGGCAATATTATAAAAAAAATCTTGCTTTTGAAAGCGTTATTTAAATTAAAAAGTTACTTAAAAACGATATACGTTAATTTGTTAAGTATAAGTTGGTATGCTTTAGCAGTTGTTCTACTCATATTTGATTAGAATTTCAACACAGCACACACACGGGCTGCAGGTTGGGAAGCGCACATACATAAGTTTCATGTAAAATCAAAATTAAATTCAGTAATAGGAATTTCAGTCTTATTAAAATGCTTTTAAAATAATTTATAATAATATAAACAAACGGTATTCAGATAAATTTAAATGAAAGTACTATTTCGCTGTTACTATCACTATAACTTAAAATGTCTATCAATTTGTGCACAATTTCTTTATCGTTTCTTAACATTACTTGCTCTATTTTTTTATTACCGCGAATGCACCATGTTTTTATTGTGAACTTTAACACCAAAATCAGTGTAGTTTTTATATAGGTATAAGAGTTTATAAATTACGTAAATATATTTTTCTACTCGAAAAGACTAATAAGATTGAAATAAAGGCAATAATATTTATTAAAAAATTGATAGCTCGATTCTCACGTAAATTGTTGCTTGTAACAACGCTTAAAAACATTCGCTACATTTTTATAAAAACCAATACACTAAGCTTATCGATAAAGACGTAAACAGACAAAACAACGTAAATCAATTTGATTTCCATCTTACGGAAAAACATTTTTATTATAGGCATCGGTGCCCTTTGAAATAAGCTTCTGTCTTCGCAATACTGCCATGTATTGTGTTCTTTTGTTTGCACACGTTTGGTATTCAGATATGCTTAAGCGAAATATTTGTTTTTTACATACTAAAGACTCAAATGTTTGAGGGATCCCGCCTCTGAATTCAATAAGAGTGTGGGTTGTATTATAAAGAAATAAAACGGCGAGTGGAAACGCAGCCGACGATATAAAGTATATTGCGGGAAACGAAAATTAAACCGCATGTATGGTTTGTCTTTAGTCTTTATTTTTAGAGATAATGTTTCCTGAAAAATTACGGTACAGATCGGTTTAAATAACGTTATATTCAATATATACGTTATACCTATATAAAAGTATAAAAATATGGCCCAAATAAGCGCGACGTGAAAACTGTGATGAAAGTGACAGCAAATTGAACAAATTATATTCAGATGTAAAAGAGATAGTTGTATTACAGGTTAGAAAAACAACTTTAATTTAAAATGATATAAATTTACAAAGAATAAATTTTAACCGAAATATTATCAAGTTCTAGTTGTTTACAATTAAAATTAAGAAAAAAAAATTTAAAACTTATATTAACCCTTCCAATAAATTACTAAAAATTGTCAATTAATCCTGTATAATTTTTATTGAAATGTCAAATCTATTATAATCATCTAAGCCAAGCAGTGTAGTGCAGCAATGCATACAAATATTGACAAATATGAGATTTATATATAAATATATATTAAATAACAAGGGGGTAATTACGATTAAATTAAATAATATCGAACAATGACTCAGGGGTTGCTCTAAATATTTAATAACTTTTTGGAAAATAATTATAATTGTGAAGCTTTCAATTTTACAGTTGCACTGATTTTCTTACTGTTTGTTAGTATTTGAGTTTATTTCAAATACATATTTGGTTGAGAAGGAAGAAACAAATATTTCTAAAGTTATATTGATTGGTACACCAAAAACCAAACGACAATACCATTGATTCTATTTTAAATTTCTACTTACCTTAAGTATAGTGGGGATATCTAGCGGTATAAAAAAAGGAGCACTCCAAAAAATCGCGTCATAAATCAGTATCGACGTGCCTCTCTAAAGTTCAAGCTTAAGCACCCATAATTCTGTTAATATTAAACATTTACAATCTTTCTCTTGCTAAAGCTTGCACATAATTTCTATTTATAAACAAGCAACATAACGAAATTAACTTTTATCTTAAATAATTAAGACGTTATATCAAAATATATTTCTAATCAAAAATATTATATATATTCTTGAATATAATTTATTATCATTCAAATTTGAAATCATCTATAATTAAAAATTTTATTACAAGTTATAAATTTACATTTCGTGATTAGGTATCGAAAAAACATTAAAATTATTTCTTCTTCAATGCTGTTTTCTTATTTTATTATGCACGGTGCAGATAGAATTGAATTACTTTTTACTTCTTATCCTGCAATTATTCATTAATAAAATTTACTATTACAGTTGAATTAAAAATCTCAAGCTTTTCGCATTTAAAGAAATTATTTTTTGTTTTCCACAATACACAGGCTGTTAGTTAATTGGTAAAGCAAGACTTTTTTGAAAACTTCTCAAAAATATTATCGCTAATATAAAAAAATTCTATTACTGGGAAATAAATAATTTTTCACAAAATATTTCCTATATATTCCATAATTTCCCAATCGCACTTATATTTTAAGCTTTCACTAACGTAAAAAGTTCTTTACAAAAAATCATTTAAAATAAACAACACACAGTTAACAGGATATCGACTTTTCTTTCTGCGATATTAAACTCGTATATCATAATATTCAAAGCCAAATAAGGAGTTAACCAATTTCCTTGCTATACCAATTTAAAAAAACAGGATAATATGTCATAAAAGTCAACCCACGTCTTACTTTTTTAAGGGCTGCAAAATATATATCGAATATTGAAATTGAAAGTGTTAAAAGGCGACAAATTTGGTGATTACCGTGGAAATGGATGACATTGTGTTCAGAAAACAGTTTTGCCTAATCGGTAAAACCAATATTTGAAAGAAGGTAGGAAACCTTTCAGATAAAAAAAATGTCACGTTAACAATAATTTATACTTAATCACTTGAAACACTGATACCAAGTAATTTTGATCTTTATTTTTCTTTTAAATTATAGATAAAAATTTAAAGTTATTGAACTACTTAATCGTGGAATCGGAGTTGGTTGTTTCGGCTAAAAAGTTATTAAGGAAATATAAATCTCCATTTTTCTATGACAGTGTGCAAAAAAAAAGCACCAAAGACAGTTATTACATAGAATTCTTAAACACGACACGTTAGGTGAAGCGAGGACAGTATATATATATATATATATATATATATATATATATATATATATATATATACATATATATTGTATATTGCCAAATATATTGACATTTTAGGTCGATAAATTATCATTTATCTATTAGAAAAAGAACTACATAATAAAACTTTAGTTTTGATATTAATTCATTAATCATATTTTAATTAAATATGACAATTTTAATAACTAGTACATTATCAAAATTTAATACAAAAATGTTCCCTTAACTTGATGTATTTGTTTCTTTAATCATTTATTTATTTAATAGGTACGTTCTTGGACGATGTTGGACGACATACTTATTTGAAAATTATTTTGTACACGCGTACACAATAATTTAAATTCAAAATATTTTGTTTTAAAATGTATTTCTCCACTTATCAAATTTTTTTCACAAGTGTTACGCCAATATTACACCCTAAGGACTTCACCAGTATTACAATTTCATTCAGCAAACAGTAAAATCATGTCCAAATATTTATAATATCCATCTTCAGTGTGCGTGTATGTACATATGAGTACGACTTAAAAATGCAGTTTTTTTTATCTTCCCACAATTTTTGTTCTTATCAAACCGGTTACTTGCACGAATTCAATTAAATTCTTATATGGAACAGATAAACGAAAATAAGGTAAATATTATTATACAATCTAGTGAATTATAAAAATGTACTTTTAACACTAACACGCAAACTAAAAGAACATTTTCAATTTTCAAATATTTACTCGAGGAACATACAAGTCAGTGGTACAAAATTAATTTATAACAAAGCGATAAGTCAGTATATGAGAAGTAAACTCGTAACTTAGGAGTTCTAGAACTCACAGTGCAAGAGTTTCGTACACATTTAAGCACATATAAACATGAATATTTAACGATAATAATGGATATTTAAGGAAATTTCAATAGTATTTGCATCACACCATTTATGGTTATTAATATTATTTTTCGTTATTTATAAAAAAAACCACTAGGAAATATTGAAGGATTAAAGAAAATTATAGAAAATTTTGATAATGGTTATACAAGTAAACAGTTTCGTGAAAAATTACTCGATTAAATGAAAAAGTCAGAATCAAAAATAAGTTTTTTACTGGATAGCGAATAACTCCGTTACAAATGTTTGTAAAATTATTTGTAAAAAATAAAAATTAAGTAATATATTTTGGATTTTCAGATGAAATTAACGGATTTTATAAAAAAAATTTACTTCAACGCTCTAGAATAAAAATATAAATTAACTTTTTTTTCATTATTAGTAGTAAGTATAAAATATGTGAAGAATGCATTAGGAATAACAAATTATTTTCTATTTCACTCAAATAATTTTTCACAAAGTTATAGTTGCTTAAAAAGCCTGTTTTAGACTACTTTTATCTCATATTCAAATAACCTTAAAAGGTTCCATAAATACGAGAAGAACTTGCATTACGGGAGTTCATACGAACTTAAGTATATATGAATATTTAAACATTGGAGATATTAAATATGTCAATTAAATATTAATAAACATTAATAATTTTAACAGTATTAACATATTCTCTAGTATATCTTTCATAGACGTAAAAAATTGTAAATTTAACAAAAAACTGTAACAACTAGGAAAATCGCTGGAGTTTTCTTTTATTCTTCTAATCAATTTCAGCCAACCCTTTTTTACAAGTACTTAATTTTCATCTTCTAAAATTACCCTGCAAGCATTTTAAATAATTACTGAAGAATTATGGACATTAATACTAAAACTTCCGTGATCTTTTATGTTAGGAAAACTATAGGTAAAAAAATTGTCGAAATTAGCAGAAAAATATAAAAAACGAATCCTATGTTCATTCCATACCAATTTTCAATTTCGAAAGTAAGATTTATCAGTTACTTTTTTGATCTGAAAAAAGTTTTCCTGCTTCACGCGTGGTTTTACAACGAAAGTTTCAAAGGCATGTAATATTTAAATTTTATTCAAGAGTTATTATTTTTTTAGACTCAAGTATCGATTATCAAAACAGATATCTTCTAATATTATAAATACTTACCGCCACGAGTTTTATCATGGAAAATTCTTAAATCCATAAGCAACAAAGGGAAGAAGTCATTGTAAACAAACACAATACTATGAGGTAATACAATAACTTTCATAACAATCCTTAGTTTTATGCAATTATGTATAAATAAAAAATTATGGTATTACGTATTTCAAATAGTTTTAATTGTATTTTCGAGTATTTAATCGAGTTGTTGAACTTTCAAATTACCTTGGGACAATTTGCCACACCCCACACTCAGCATTGACTTTAAAACATTTTAGGATGTTAAAAATACTCGAAAACAATTACATTTTATTAATTCTCCTTTAATTTTAAAAATTTAATCAAAATTTTACAAGTTCAGTTGGTACTTAAATCTACCTAATTATCGTAAAGACTGTTTCTTTTCCATTCATTTCTATAAATAAATGGAACTACGTGATGTAGTATTATTTCTATTTTCTTTAAGCTTCTTACCACGACCTAGGTTTCGTTGTATTACAACATCTTTAGGTGGGCTGTTAGCAAATATGTAATCTTTGCTAAATTGAATCTTTGCTAACAGCCCACCTGAAGATGTTGTAATACAATATATATATATATATATATATATATATATATATATATATATATACACATATATATGTATATATATTTATATTTATGTGAAGCATATGAAAGGATCTGCAATATGTAGTCATTTATTTTATATATTTTAAGTTCAGTTATATTCCATTAATACCATACAATGTAATGAGCCAAATTGCTCTCGAAATCGTTTGTCGTAAGATTTAGTGAAATAAAAGTTGTCAATTTATTGTAAATGAATGAGTTAGAGCAAGTTTTGTATAGATATATTGTATTTCGTACCTGTCAAAATATTCAACTTGACCGCAATAGTTTATTTTTGTACTTAAAATATCTTTAAAATCGAAGATGGGAGTGGGGAGGTAATCGCGCTCAACTTAACGATATCTTCTTACATAGCAATATAATATATCAACAAAAATATAGATAGTGCCGGCATTTTAGTCTCCAATATACAGGGATGAAAGTTTACGTCGGTATCACTCTAACATTCGTGGCAGTCGAACAATTCGCTCAGGCGCTAATTGATATGGGAGTATTCAAATAATTTCAAAGTCAAATATGTCCTATTTCTTGCTATTACGCTCTTTTAAAAAATATACATAACAAACGAGTGAAAGAAAAATGCTATTTCTTTTAATATACAAGAAAATCTTTGTTTTAATACGGCGGTCTAAACATAATGTAATAATGAGTGTAGCATAAATTATTCATCTGAACTTTCTCATCTTTTTCAAATATTTTAGAACAATTTGTATACGGAAAGAAGCTCATTATCTCAAACTGTCAAAAGTTTAATCTTTTGAACTAATTGCGTAATTTACATTGATTTTAAAACTAGTAATTAAGGATAATGACAAAAAATGTAATATTTCCCTTTTTCATTTAAGATAAAAAACATTTTTCCAGTTTATTCAAATCTTTACCTTATCTACATGTGACTCGATGAAAACTTTGTGCTGACTACCACCTGTATATATCTTAAATCTACATGCCGAGCTCAAACCTGTCTCATGCCTGCAGCCTTGTGCTGTTAACGGTTTTTTTCACGTAACAGCTCTACAATTATCCATTGAATTTGACATTATGAACTGGAACAAATCTACCTAGATTCAATCTTAATACATCAGTAATTCTTTAAAGTTTTAACAACATTCAAACACAACATTCAGACAACTTTTGATAGAAAGTATAGACAATAAGACATTTTTTTGTCTAGATAAGGAATAATATTTGTATTTTTATAATTTATTAAATAAAATTACCATAATATAGCAAGCATCTTAAATAGTAACTATATAAATGCAGGTAACTAAAATATATCTTTACTTTTTTCAAGTAATTTAAAGAAAGTAGTTTGTATGATCGTTATAATTGATTGTATAATTAAAAAGTTGCCATGTATCTCCACAGCAGACAAGAAATTCGACTATAATGCATAGAAATTTAGAGTCATTTCGGTATTAATTTTACTACTTGTCATAATATCTTTTTCTGGATTTTTTTATTTCTACATGTTTAAAGTTATGTTTGGAAACTATTTCATTGATTGATGGATTCAGAGGAATTATGTGATTGAAATTTTTCCTTCTATTCAACAATTTCCAACAACATCTATACTGAAATAAATAATTTTCTCTCTATTTTTTTCGAGATTTATTATTTTATACTACTAAGAAATTTAACTCTAAAACCTATTTGTAATTTAATATAACTGAAAAACATTAAGTCAAATTCTAAATAATATTGCTTGGAGGGTTTTTAAATCTTTTTTTAGGTATCAAATTTATTAATATTAAATCAACACATCAAAACTTCTAATTTAGTGCCGATTTTGACGTTATTTTCATATTTTAATTTCATTTGTTAAACTGGAGACTCTCAGCCACTATAATATATGGAACGAAACACCATTTAACTAAGAATACATGGAATATTAAGACGATTCTGTCTGTACCTGATTCAAGTAAAATAAAGATGGCTCTAGATATGTATGGATTTAGAGACAAACAATTAAAAAATGAAGTATTATATTGTTTATTGTTTAATTATTTTAATACAACAATTTATTTGGTCACTTCATCCAAATCTCTATAGCTTATCTTCTAAACTAAAGACAATTTAGTCGTAAAAAATCAACCAAATCTAATCAAAACTTTTCTTTGTAAAAGACTAACAAACAACTCCCCGATAATAAGTAAATTATTTATCGTCCGCTTTGGAAACCGGAAAAGCGCACCGACAATTGGATTAATTGACCTTAGAGTATGTAAAGTTTTAAGTACCCTTGCGGTATTTTAGCTTACGTTAAGGTGTACTTACTGGACGGAAAACCAATTGGATCGGTATTTGTGCGAATTTAATGGAACATTAAATGTGTAGGGTACTTACAAAGTTGAACCGGGTTTAGATACGACAAGCTTGTTTTGTTAAATACTAAAAAAAGGTACTGATTATAACAATTTAACCGTACACATTACAACTAACAATTCCGGAAGAAAGAGTTTTGATTACGAAAGAGCAATTACCATAAAAGTGTGAATAGCCAAGTCGATACTTTTAGAAAATAAGGAAAGGTGATTTTGAGACATGTTTTTTTATATTCCTCTGCTGTTTGAAAAACTTAACTTGCTTGAATATATTAACTTTATTACCTCTGTTTAAAAAACGAGCCGTGCTAAATATGTTCCACAAGTTCCATTAAATTATATCTAGTTTTTAAGAAAATAGAATATGAAAATAAATAAATAAATACCTAATAATAAATCTAACCGTATTTTCCTTTTTCTTTTCAAATAAATGACCAAAACAATAATTATAACTGCTTTTTTAATTTCTCTGTATGTAGCTCATTTGCTTCAGAGATTTTTTTCATGTTTCCTTTTTGGGCTGTTCTATTTCTTTAAGTGTATCATTCATGTATTTGAGAAATTATCTTCTTTGTTTTTTAAGTAATTATTCTCTACTTATGGCTCTGATTAGTACGTTTATCACTCTATTCATAAATTTTAGCTTACGGGCCTTACTCAAAATATCTTTATTTTCTGAATATATGGAACATAAAAACGATTTTGCAGTCTATGTACATTTTCATGTACATTTTTAGAATAGAATATAAGTTTCTCTGTAGAAAGTTAATGGCTTATCCGATATGATATAGGAAAGGAATTTGTAAATTTTTAAATTAGAATACTGTGAGTATGGAAAATTTAAATAAATGCTCTATAACTGTATTGAGACATCATAGTATTTAAATGGCTCATGTGACACCTTGTATATGGGTGTGTGTGTATGTGTGTGTGCAACAAGCTAAAAGATCTAAGTAACTGAAAATTTAATGAGAATTTACTAAGTTTGTAATTACATCTTATAGAATGTATATATATATATATATATATATATATATATATATATATATATATATATATATATATATATATATATATATATATATTAAACGACTTGGGGACGATGCAAGGATGAGATCAAACGACGTAATCAGTTAGCTGAAGAAGCAGTGAGCAAATTCAATAGAATATGGGAGGCAGAAAGATATCGAGTGTCATCAAGAATGAACTGTTGCGAAAGATCGTTTTGTCCATTTTTATTTATGAGTCCGAGTGTTAAGCAATCTGAACCTAGCACAGGAAGAAAATCTTTTTTTTTTAAATATACAGAATATATACTCATTTATTCCCCAGAATTATTGTACGTCATAATAAGGTTTTAGTTGACAAATCTACTCGTAATAGCACTCATGATAATAATTATGGGATTGCGCACGCTATGATTTGCTATTATATTTAATATTCCTTGATATGTATAGTCCGTAATATCTAAATTGTTCTAGTATGCAATAATCGCTCTTCAGGGAAATAAACTAGTGATTTAAATATCAATTGTCTCATCTTTATTACGTCATAATGGAACTTCGTTACTGTCCTATTGTATAGAAATATTTTATTGTGAAATGTGTCAAATATAAATACTAAAGCGGTTCCATAGCGATTTTAGTAAATAAGTATTTTGGAAATTTGTATGTCATAGGAAAATATCTTAACTGAAAATGTAATTTTTTATTTACCGCATTCTGTAAACCAACTGAGGTATAATTATTAGTCACGTTTGAAATACTTTTTTTTGAAAGCATTTTTTTTAAATTTAAGTCACTTTCTCCTAAGTCTAAAATCGTTGAATATATTTTGCACAATGATTATCATAGAAGTATGTATTGTGGAAATCGCTCTGTACAGAGACGCTGATACTTATGTTCGAAAGATTTCTGTATATGTTTTATCTGGTCATCCTTGTAATGCCAATTTATTTTTGAGCTAGTTTTTGTATTATCCTATTTATTCAGGGATAGCTAAGTATGGTTGTGCTACAATATCAGTTCAAATTAATTTCAGACCACATAATGACAAAACAATAAGGTATAAATGTTTGGGAAATTACATTCAATTTAGTTTTTAAAATTTTTACTTGAATTTCTAATGACAATCACTATTAAAAACAAAATAACCACTAAAATAATAATTAGTGTTTTATTTTAAAGATGATAATAAATTTAATATATTGGTTAGAGTATAAATTACCGAGATATAGAAATTTAAATGCTGAACCTTAAAAAATGATTGAGAGGAAATTAATAAAATTATATGCAGTAAACACGCGGTATACACGTGGTATAATATGGGAAGAATATTGCACTCAACCAATTTTAGCTAAGGGATTCGATACAAATCCGAAAAAACAAAACTTTTATCAAAATGCAACACGAGTGAATCACGTTACTAATTAAGTTATATAATCACAAGTTAAAATTAAATCAGTCAACCTCTTTTCATGTCAATAACACGGTTAGACGATTTTATGTCAAGAATTAACTGATCTAGCATATAAGAGAAACGAATCAACTATAATCTAAATTACGTAACCAGAGCAACAGCGTCAAATCTGCCATCTTTCTTTATTACTTGCACCATCTTTCACAAGACGCGGTCTCCCAATAATTTTCTAGTGCGTAGAAAAAGAATTCGCTTTTGCCTTTACCTCTGGGAACATTTTTCTCAAGTCTCCGACATATAACCAAAAACAATAGGGTGTACCCTTGGACCAAAGGAAATTGATTGAATATTTCCAATTCATATCAAATTACTTTACCTTTAGTTCTTTTAAGAACTAGATTTAAAATATTTGGATGCCTTAACACAAGGTGGTTTGAATTCTCGAACTCGGAAACTTCTGGTGTCTTTAGTTCCGCTGAGCACTTTAGAATAAAAGTGTGTAGTCAATCGGTTGGGAGACCGGATATATACGTGTTGTACTTAAATTTGGGCTAGAAATTTCATTTCACATACTTTCCATCACTACTTACTCTTGCCAGCCCCAAACGAATGTTATTGCTTCTACTATACATGGTCTTATAAAAGAATTATAGTATTTTTAAAAATATCGTCTTCGATATATAGTATATATTTAAATATCGAAATATCGATATGGCAATTAAAAATGATATATCTCGATATATCCCATAAAAATATTGAATTTTTCCATGTATCGATATTTTTTCAATAGTGTTAGTGAATGTAGTTTTAAGGTTCTAAAGGAAAAACCAGAATCTTTGTAATTTTGTGATGTCCGTCGCTCCCTCTACCACAGTTTCACAGTTTCTCTCGATTAGGTTTACTAACATAAAATATTGCAAATTGATGCTTAGTGTACAGTGGATTGTTAGATATTAAACTACAAAAGATATCTCCCGATACAAGCGCACAGGTTTCCATAGGCTTCTTAATATAGAGGTTTCATGACCTCTTAGTCTGTTTTAAAACCCGCTTGCAAAATAATAGGAACCCTGTCCCCTCTCTCAGTCTATATTTATTCTGCCAATGATTTCATTAGACATTTCAATTAACATTCCCAATAAAAGTAAAGCGTCATTGGACAGGTCTGTTATAATAATTGAGGCTCAACATCGCATTCTTATATTCGAAACTCTCTTTGTAAAATATTAGGTAGAATGCGTCTCCCCTTTTTTCTCCCGCCTATTTTTTCGGCCATGGGTTTAGTTACAATTTTCAATTAGTATTCATTCGTTCAATTGACGATAACAAATTCAAAATGGGTGGGCAATTATGGAACTCATCTTTATGCGGATTTCGACGCGGCCTCTTTTTATATTTCAACTCTCACTCAAATACTCAAATAACCTTAGTATTTAACACCTGTTTAGATTAAGTTTTACACAGTGGTACACAAAAGTCCTAACTTCCAATAGGATGACAGTTGTGGCATAGAAAATAGAATACCATTTTCCGTTCCGTTTACTTCCTCAGAAACACTTGAATGACAGTCTTTGGATACGACAACTACTCTCAAGTTGACATAATTTTTTACTCGAACATCCAACAGACACAAATTTTGCAGTAATGGGTGTATTTAAATTTTTTTTTCTTTAAATTAATTTCAAAAATTTATAATAATATTTAATTCTATATTCATGAAACACGGACGGTATGGAGAGACAATCACTTCCTAACAAGGGTCATTTTTTATAGACGTCCTTTCAAACTTCAATAACTCGACTAAAAATAAACTCGTTTTAAATATTAAGTATTAAAATATTATGCACCCTTACCTGCATATTATAAAAAAAATATTTAAATGTGAACCAGTTATCGATTAGAGAAAATTAATCACATAAAGGAATGCCCGTATAAATTTACATTTACAAAAAATATTCAAGTAACTTCGAAGCCATGTGCAACCTAATTTTCATACCCTGTGTTTCAAAAAATGTAAGTTACAAATGAATTATAACGCACAGAAAAAGTGTTTCATTTCAATTTAAGTTCTATACACGATTGACGTTTGCCCGGAAATAACTGCGACAGATTTCTAAAAAATAATAAAAGGTCATATGCCAATATGGCACATGAAAATAATATAATTTATTTAAATGAATCGAATGAGTATTTTCATAGTCAATTTCAATAAACTTATAATTCGAAATAACGTTACATTATATGATATTTTATAAACAGTAGACAGTATAATTTATTGAATATATCATGCAGTACTTAATGCCTACTTCCTTATTGTACTCTTTATGTACATATATTTTTTTTCTTTTGAACATTTATGTTAAATTTATATAATAATTATAATCCAAGCGTTTTTTTAAATCTTTCACGATCATACAATTGAGTCGGTTTCAAATATTTGTATATTTATTTATGCGAGATATACTTAATTTTTAATAATGTAGCTTTAAATCTTTATTTACAATTGAAATTATCTCGAAGGTTAAAATGCAATATTTTAAGAGGTGTTTTAACTTTTTACACCAATAAAAATATGTTTAATTTTAGATAAAAGAATTTAAAAGTTAAACTACAATGCTGTATTAACGGTGTAAAAATATTAGTAAGTTACCAGTGAATTTCGGTGATCATTCAAATGTTATAATAGTTTAATAAATTACTTCGGAAATGAAATACCTTTCGAAAACAAGTTTGCAATAATATTTTAATGGCCTTTAATCTAAGTAAATGTTTTAGAAGAATATTCCTTTTATAATAATAAAATATGTCATTGTAACTACTTCGAAAATATCTAATCATTTATAGCATGGTGGTTTCACTGGGTAACCATAAATATATCAATATGTTATTTTGTATGTGTAACCAAAAACAATGGTAGTAGCATAGTAAAATCAGTTTAATAACATGTGAAAAAGTTTATAGAAAAAACCTAATTTATGTAAGAAATATGCAATACATTCATCTCTCGAAATGTCATGTATTTTTATAGAGAAATACTTTTTTACTTCAATAGCTTTAAATCATGCTTGAAAAGTTTAATTAATTTTTACAAACAACATTTTCTTTGCCTCTCCTACGAAAGAAATATGCTATAAGTTGAAACAGAAAGAGAATAAGAATATTTTATCAACTTTATCAGTTTTGAAACGTCTTTGAATCCGTATTAAGTCATCTCTCAATCATCAAACTGATTTTCAAAAAGTAATTTATTCCAAAAATGCAATACTTTAATATTACATAAAGATATTTCACGTTAAAGCAATTGATAAAAGCGAGCCGTTTGCAATGCACTTCATCAAAGCGAGTAGACTATCAAATTACCTTACGTTCAGATGAATGTCGTTTAATCTGACGTTGATTTGTATATTCAGTGCTAATATTTTGACTCCATTTTTTTATACAAAGCGATTTAAGTTGATGATTTTTCAACATTCTTTCTTGATTCACAACATTATTTTCCTTCCACCGTAATGATGTTTGATTCACTTCGCCTTGCCTACTATAACGTGACACTGAAATTATACCAATTTAAATACAAGTTTCGTCTCTGTGATAAATATTGGCCTTATTGAAACGTATAAAATAAAGTTCAAACTTTTAAATGTACGACTGAAAGTTTGAAGTGATTATACAAAGTATTATATTTATATTTAATGAAAACTTTGAACGTCTCAAGTGAAATTGTTTAATCCAGTGGATGGCTATTACATACCTCACAAAATTGTGACATGTACTTTCAGTATCAATGTTTAATTGAAAGTTTTAAAACGCTTTTACTTCTGACCAAACTTTCTACAGTGGCAATATAAAATACAAATAATCTTTGATTTTGTTTTATAAATACAATCAGACTGTATTTGTACAGGGGTGCGGCTTAAAGTCAAATTTAACTATTACAAACTTCAGCGAAGTTTTTGATTGCAAATTTGAATCGGAGTTTTGTTTCAGTTTGCCTTCGACATATTGGGTTAGCCAAGCTAGAGGACGATTCATAAGGGAAACCAATTTTAGAACTATTGTTCTAAACTCTTTACATTATTTTCTAACTTATTTTTAAAATTTATTCAAGACTGAGTTAAGATAACTTTTATTACATGGGCAATGATATTAGTATGAATAACACAATTAAATCAATATAGTTTTACTTCATTTTTTATTCAGAGCAAATTTTAGTCCAATTTTGGATTTTAATTTATATTACATAAATTAAAATCGAAAATTGTATATTTCTAGATATTGACGTTTTTTAAGAAATCTCCTAAATGTTTTTATCGGCAAAACTAGGATCCTTGAGGAAATGTCAATTAACTCCCTATATCTTGTCACGGCACATGAACTTAAACACAAAAGTTGTAGTTATTAAAAACTATAATTTTTTAAATTTATTTTAACCATTTATATACCCAAAAAGTCATGGTGTATTTATTGGAGTTGAGATAAGTGACGGTCATCTCTACTAATCCTCTCCTCTTCTATGTGCAGCTCATTTTTTTTATATATGTACTCATAATAGGCAAGGCTTAGTCTTGACAGATATGTTGCCTCGCTTTGAAATAAACAAATTAAGCAAGGCAAACGCTGTATCTGAGCTAACCTTGTTGTGGATCTTATTTGTAGCCATCAGTATCTTCTCCCGCACCAATGATCCAAGAATTTTCAATTTCTTGAATTGCTCCATTCAGATTCTATCGAGGTAGATAATTCCTTTTGATCCATCTGTATACATTATTTTACTTTCATCGGTATTTATTCTCTAGCCATATTGCTGGGTGACGATGACGATTCGACGTAGCATGTTCATTTCTTGAACATAATCGGTAACAAAGTGCTATCTTTTTGCAGACATTAGATCTGTCAGGAAATCCTTTAAGTCGTATTGTACTCCTCGTCACTTATCAAATACTTTTCATGTCACCTTGGCAAACTTCTCCCAAAAATGCATGTCGAATTCTAGCACTACTTTATGAACGGTCGGCTGACTTATAGGCACAAGATTGAGAAGTTGATTTTTAAAAGCCTAAGGGGTTTTCATAAAGCCGACTAATTAACGTAATCACACACTGACTCCAAGTCGTTAAAGACGGAAATGGTCAATTTCTCAAATTAGATCTTTTCTTAGTGAATTTAAAAATCGCAAAAATTTGGTTGATACCTGTTAGTTCAGAAGCCAGATTGCTCTTCACAACTGGTCTGTTCTCCGAGCCTTTAAAAGCGCGAATATGCCCTTATATTATGATCAAAACAACAGAAAGCCGATATAAGTATCTTTATACAAAGACTTTGTTTAAATTAGCGTAATATTAATATTAAAATTTTAATTACCTTAACAAGTTGTAGGCGATATTTAATGTGGTTTCAAAATGTTAATGTATTCCAAATGATATTAGTTTTCAAAAACGGTTTAAGTGAAGTTTGTATATACTAAATAAAAATTTCTAAAAATGGTTCCTGCACATACTAAGTAAAAATGGTTTTCTAAATATTGTGAAATGATTTCAATGTTTGCCTGGAATTTCCGGATTTAAAATTTATCAAAAAGATAACATTTGGTAGAACCAACAATAACATAACATTCAGTTAAACAATTAGGCTATGAAAGTAATTTCTCTATCAATTTAACTGCCAAATCAAGTTCTGGTCAAAATTAAAACGAATCCTTAAAGGTCCGGGCGACTCGTTTAAAGTTCATTTGGTAAAAGTTAAAACGCTGCTAATTAAACCTCGCGGCTCTTAGTATTTCGTAATGGAAAATTATCATTTATGAAAATACAAATTAGATGAAGTTTTTAGTACAAAGTTGAATGCGTTGAAGAGCGTGTAAAACATCGACAAAGAGAGAAAATATTTAAGGCAAACCAGTTTATAAATGTGACAAAATTTAATTCCGGAATAAAGATTAAAATTACCTGCTGATCAGTACAAACCAGAATTGCTTTCAAATACGATGTAAATTTACAACAATGTAGCAACTTATTGACCTGAATTGTCTACTGTTCTGTTTCATTTAATTGAGAAAACGTATACTTAAAATTTGCTTCGCGTAGTAAGACATGAAAGTAACATAAAACAAAATTATTATTTTGTCACCCGACGGAACTAAAAACTGATAAATAATGTTAATTAAAACAGTATGGGCTTATGAAAATAAATATACAAATCACATTGCTAATACTGAAGTATAGTAATTTACAATAAATCTCACAATAATGAGACGGAATCTGAGATCGCTCCTTGATGATTGGATTACGGATGAATATTTCTAATGACTAGGATTCCTTGATTTAAATTTAGTATATTGTTGGATGATAATAAAAAATTACATAAAAATATTACGCTTCCGTATTCTACCTCTTCAAATTGAATCAAAGGAGACCTAGAAAAATGTCTTAAAATTGGTACTGAATTTTGTTAGAAAATGGATCTTCTCAAAATCACGCGAAATAAATTAATAATCACTGTTATCTAATCTTCACAATTGTCTTTACCGATATTATTTGAAAATAAAAAAATGAATATTTTTCTACTATATCAACATTTATATTTGTTTTGCTTCAATTGTATTGGTACAGTTTAATAAATAAAATCAAACGTTCAATTTACATATAAATTGTTGAAAAAATAATACGTATAGGATATCTTCAAATTTGACTGTACATTTTATCTTTATTTCATATTTTTTTCTTTTCACTTACATGCTTCTGCGTTTAATAGATTTGTCTTTAGAATTTTGGATCAACACTACTTAGTTTGAACGATTTTCAAAAGTTAAGTGTTTGTGCGAATGGTTTAGATTTTTTTTTAGGATTTTGTAGTCCTAGGAATCCAAGCAACAAAAATAAAGGTATGTTTTTAAATAAGGAGTTGTTATCTATCGGAGTATATACACGACATTAAAAATTTTAAATGATATGTGTCACAAATTTTAAAAATGCATTTAGATCAAAGATGTGCCCTTCAAAATATTTTAAGTTTAGAAAGGTTTCAAAAATGTATAAGTTTTTCAATTTATTTTTTTTTCTATAAAAGTAAAACAATATTCTCACTAGGACAAAAATGTTCTGTAAAAGTATACCTATGAAATACTTAAATAAGATATAACTCAATTTATTATATTTACACTTTTCATTTTTGTATTGTAAAAAATTGGTCTTTAGTAAAATTAGAATGAAAATGCAATATACTCTATTTCCTTTAAATTAATTAATTTGATTCTCATTTCCAACTAAAATTGAGATGTAAAATAGAATAAAAATTATAAGTTTATTTTCTTTCCGAAATAAACTTTGAAACGTCCCTGAAATATCTCTTTCACATTTCCATTTATTATTGGCAATATTATTTTCTCGATCACTTATATAACTTTTTCAATTCTAAATAGGTGTAAGATAAAATTCTAGATATAAAAACTAATTTATGAAATAAAAGTGTAGCGTGTAATTTTTGAAATTCCAATTACGCGAATATTCCGTAAATGAAAACTTTCATAACAAGTGCGCTGTATTATATTCTATCCCATATTTCAACTCACAACAATAATTTTGGAGCCAAAATTAAATTCGTCATCATGACGAATATATAATTTAAATTCCTCCTTTTATATATTTGCAACATAATATTCCATAATTCCATTAATGATATTTAAACACAAGTCTGTATTTATAAGTTTAAATTTTCTAGCATTCAACTCTTTTAAAATATATAATAAATTTTTGTACAGGTCAGTAATGCTAATTAAAATAAAGTTAAAAATCTTAATATCTACTTCAAATGGTAAAAAGTAGCAAGAACGATGCAGAGCAAGATTTCATTCAGTTTGGGAAGTGGGAAACCGCCGCTTGTGTTCTCGTGCTGCATCGCCGCCGGGGCTTCACCTGGAACGTTAGTAAGGCGTTAAGAAAGTCATTACATTTTTGACGAAAATCCTGTACTTTGTCAAGTTTACTTTAAATATTCTAAATATGTTTTAGAATGCTTTTAATAGAAAAGATATATAAGACCTTCATCTACGTTTCAACTCAATAATTTTTCATAAGATTCTTAAACACACGTGCATATATATATACATATATATATATATATATATATATATATATATATATATATATATATTATATATATATACATATATATATATATATATATATATATATATATATATATATATATATATATTATATATATATACATATACAATATTTAAAAATCTTCACGAAGTAATTATATTAAACAATTTTAAGTATATTGTAGAGAAAAGGGTGAATAATAGAGAGGCGTTCGACGACGAAGTGTTGACGGGTCAGGTATATACAGTTTCAATTAATGTTCGTTACTCTCGAACAATACGTCGTTAAGTGAGATACAATAAAGTAAAAGAAATTAGTATTTTTTCCTAACTTCTGTTACATTTTTATTGTTCTGCGTTATCAAAACACGAAGTTTTTGGAGTTAATCATACACTAAATTGTTTATTTTCAACGGAATTTTCTTAATTCTGTGGTTCCCTCCTTCCAAAGGAAAAATAGTACCTCTATAATCACTCATATGCTCATCTGCACTTTTTTTTACTAGATGTCATAATTTAGTTATTTTTCAAATTTCTGTACTTCAACTACATGCGTAATGGAAAACCGTTTTCATTTTATGACCTTTCTAATAAACGTTTCATCGATATCTTTCGAATACCATCTAGATTTTTATTTTTTTTTCAGTCAAACGTATTTAGTTATTTAGAACATTTTATATTATTGAAAGCAATTATTTAATACGATGGCAAAATTAAAACACGTTCCATTACATACATTACATTAATTTATAATACACACGAAGTATATAAAAGACTGAGTATTCATAACACACAATCTAAAAAACCAAAAAATAAATAAGTAAATAAATATAATATTATTTTGAGTTAATTTTGTAACATTCAAAACTACGTGAACTGAAAAATACTGCATTTAATATTTGAGTTAGGCTAAAAGTATCGAAATTTCTATGGTAAATATTTTTGAAAATATCAACAGCGTCTTTGTTACAGACAAATTATTGCTTTTTTTAATACATTGATATTTTTGAATATCGATCGTATAATTAATATTAATACTAATTTAGGAAAAAACACAAAAATGAAATGCGCCAATATTTACCAGCAAGGATTTCTCTTGATACTAATTTTAATGTGCACTCTTACTTGATGCCTGCGATTGTTAAGCGCTTAAATATTAGTTGGTGAAACAAAATTAAATATTTTAAAACTATTTCTGACAATTTACGAATAAAATGCCATGTTTCCGTAAAGAATTTTAAAGCTTTAAGGTTCTAAATATATTCAGTTGATCCATATTACGCTTCTACACTTCTAGCAATCAAAACGAATCTGTGAATTTTTTTTCATTTGATCATTACCTGCGTCAACGCAGTCAAATATTGGTTAACAAAAGAATTACCTGAAACTCTTTATAAACAAGAAACCTTGCAGAGAATTCTGGAACCAGCATTTTTCCACAAAACGCTCTGAACAGGAGACAGCTAGTTTTTGTCTTTGTTTAGGTTCTGTTAATGTAGTAAAGCTAATCTCACGTGAAAGAGGTATGGCTTAATAATATGATTAGAAAATCTATTATTATATAAAGTCTATTTATTATATAAAATTAAATTCTGAATAGTTTTTCATAAAGGAACCATTACACAAACTGAACATATATCCATAATGCTTATATTATGTTCCTAAAATTTAGATTAAACGCAATCTCTAGTTAATCTTAATAAATTTAATCAATTTTCGCGACTAAAGCAGGAAAATGTGATTATCGATTTTGGAATAATAATTATTTAATCTAAAATAATACATAAGCACGAAAATTTGTTTGTTTATTTTTTGTTCTGCATATCTGCAAATACATGTCCGAATCCAAAAACTGTTTGCATTAGATAATCCATATTTTGAGGAAGTTTATAGTTTAGAGGAAGTTTAAATACAATAATGTAAAAATGCATTAAAACTTTCTCATTTTAATGTCATAATTTTCGCGCATTTACATAAAATAATAAAATTATATAATTTAATCAGAGCAGCAAACAAGGAGCAACTTAAAAAGGCAAATGCTACGATCAACACCGCAAATACTAATTCGAATGACATACACAGAAAAAAATCCACATAACTTCGGTACCGAGAATATACAACAGTAGTCATTAGAAATGGATATCTATAGTTTCATTTCTAAGTAAATAGTCAAAAGACATAACCGCCTAAACTTGATTTCTTAATATGACTTTTGTTAACGTAACATTAGCACGTAATTTTAAATTGTAAACTTCAGCCTAAAGCGATCAATAATGTCAGCATCATTATCTAATTAACACTAAAATTAGTTAAATTTTCAACATCAACAGTTATAAAAGCAATATTTCGACTTAGTTTTGGTGATATAGTCAAAATTTTAAAAACAAGAATTTCTTTTGAAATTCACCCATTTTTCAAAACACCATTTTGATAAAACCATTTCGTCATTCATATACAAACAACCACGACACAGAAACGAACGCATCTTTTAATTTTATTTATAAAAGACTTGATCCTTTTTAAATTTTTTATTTCACCAATAAAAAATTCGTAATCGTAGGTTCAATACGATTACGTTAAGTTAATTTGTATGTAAACTCTGATGATAACTTTTTAAAAATAGGAACCTCCTCAACTTAATAGTAGTAATACGTACTTGAGCATTGTTTAACGACCGCAAAATAAATCGTACTTCCTTCGTCTATCTGATCGTCTTGTTACGAAAATCGATGGTATTTCCTGCCCTAATTTAATTATTTCCAATCACGGTAATTTCAACCATAATAAAGGCAATTAATGTTCAAGGGGTAATTAAATGCGTTTTTAGCCATTTACTTAACGGCGAATGTTTTGCGTTACCAAAATATGGTGTAAAAGAGCTTTCGTCGCTATAATGTTCAGCAAAAACTGAAATGAAGTAATGGTGTATTTACTTAATCCATTTAATGAAGTTTTAATCTGGCGTTAACAAAAAGATAGGTTCTTTTCATGAGACCAATAATATACGTTTTTCACCACCTATATTTTTCACAACCAATTAATGACCTATCTTTGTTTGTAATTTACTTGCCTTGTAGTGATTAAAGGGTTCACTTTTCTCAAAAAATAAGGGGTCTATGGATCTGTACAAATGCCATAAAATTAAATAAGTAAAATTATCATAATAAAAAAAATCTAAAAGACGTTCAAGATAACATCAAATATTTTCCTAAGGATATGGTATATATATATATATATATATATATATATATATATATATATATATATATATATATATATATATGCATATCGATACAAAGCACCTGGAGACCATGACCATCATAAAGAGATCCATCATATTGTAAAAATATAACTTCTTATCTACGAATATGTGCACAGCCACAAATATATGCAAATCGATATTGAAATAAACCCAGAAACGGTTAATTGCAATATATAATATTTTTCTACATAGAATGAAACGGGATATTAACCGTATTTTATTTTATCTGAATATCCCAAAAGTTTTCATAGATAATTAAAAAAATCGCATAAGTAGGTAGGCAGTAGCGGACCACAGGCACCCTCAATAGCATTATTATGTTGCGCCTATCATCTTAAAGTTGTGAACAGCAAACTAGAAATGAAACGCTCTCGAAAGATACATTTACATAAACGTTCTTATCTTTTTTAAACTGGTGTCTAAACTTCATACATATTGCGTCAGGTGCTTGCAGTTTACAAGGATTCTAGAAAATTATTTTGACCCTGAATGGCTCACTGACTATATTATAGAAACATCAAAATTGAAAACAAAACCAAATAGAAAAAAAACCGAAAGTGCATACTGTTTTAGTATACATAATTAAAAAAAAATGTCTTATAGAAAACCCTGTGAAAATTCCGAATACTACAAGACTTGATAACGAGAATAATCTTTGTGGAGAACTAATTTATACTGATGTATGGTAATTTTGAATCTAATAAGGAAAACGTAATAACAAATTTACACTTCTTTTATGCTAAATATGGAGTTAGAATTATTGGTGTCCATAGAATTTTATTTAAAACTAAAGCTTAAATTATTCTCTTTTTGTCAATATAATATACAGGTAATACATTTTATTAGCGGCTACTAAATATAGGAACAATCAAAATTATAACTTGGTAATTGGCACTAGATGTATTCTCCCTCGAAGCTTTCTGCTGTCTATCGTCAGTGTAATATCCCAACTTAATTCCTAGGTGGCATCCTATCATACTGTCTATTTTATTTAAATAAGATATGTTACAATGTATTTATCTGCTAATACATTAATACACTAGCACGATATTTGCAATGAACATCATATTATGTTATACCCTTCAACCATAATGAAAATTGGTTTTGACTTTGAATTCTTTTCAGGATTAAACAAATTTTTTTACAATTCCTCGTTAATAAATTTATTATCACTTTATGCCCTTGGCTGTAATATGATATTCTAAAGTGTTCATTACTTTCTATAATGAAAACGAATATTCTAGAGGGCTCAACGTTTTTTCTAGGTATCACGAATACTCTAGTGTGATCACCTACCAGGTAATCTCGTGTTTCTATACTGAAAACGAATATTTTGGAGTGCTCAACCTCTTGCTGTAGTGAAGACGATATGCTTATATAACTTATAATATGCTGAATTTACTTTTATAAAGGAAAAATTTTCTCTCTTATGGCTGATTAGTTTGTAAATAATTGACTAAGAATTAATGGTCGTCCTAGTTTATTTGTGACCGACAATCTATAATTTGAATCAGTCGTTAATTTTTTAACAATTTGCTAAAGATGTTATTAGGAATTTTTAAAAAACACTTAAAAAAACTTGGGTGATTAAGAAATTAAATTGACTCTTTCGCCTTCTTTCTTTCCTGTGTAAAATATGAAAAAATACTATAGGAAAACAGTTACTTATTTTTACTCACAAATATCCAGGAATTATTTTCCGTCTAAATTTTTTACTCGCAGTTAGGACAGATTAAATATCAGTCTTCTCTTAGTATTTTTACCTTCTTCATTATTACCAGCTACCATGTGTTGTATCGAGTAACCTCGGTAGTACCACAACTCATCCTTTAGTTTTTTAAATATTCTCGCTAATTCTCTTTCCTTTGAGTAGGTACCAACTTTTTTGCTGTCGTTTAGGTATTTCATCTTACTAGTATGAGTAATCTTTTTTTACTTCTTTTGTTATTTTCTCGAATCTTTTTAACCTTGTGTTCTAAAGCATAAAACAAAATTTTTAATATTCCATTGACCAACGTGATATGAAGCATTTTATTTTCATTTAGAATTAACAATCTTTGGAGCCCAAATTAGTTCTGGAAAAGGTGTTTTTAGAATTAATTTTCCAGATTTTTTTTCTAATTTTGATAATGTAATTTTTTCTTCAGAATTGAATATTTTTTTTTTTGGGTGGTAATGCAGGTGTACTACTTGTATGAACCAAGGATACTTAGGTTTTTTTTAGGTTTTTGGCCTGAAGGGAAAGGCATAAATATAAATAATTCTGGTGTGATCTGTGTATTGATTTGAGAGAGTTAATATTTGCATGCTACAGATATTCCCAACACCGAAGTAGTTATTCAAAAGTCTTAGTATGACCCGGACTTTCTTGTTAAACGACAAGTCGACATTCCCATCAGAGTACTATAGTTAAGAAGCCAAAAAGAATAAACTAGTGAAACTTACTTGGCATTCAGTATCACGAAATTTAAATAAGATGGTTTAATAGAAGAAATATAAAAATATTATACACACATATACACACATACACACACACACACATATATATATATATATATATATATATACGTGTGTGTGTGTATGTTTCCGTATGTTTGAAAAATATAATCCATTATTTTTTAATTAATTATACCTATAGGTTTTATAATGATGGTATCTCGCCAATGAATAAATTTAGCGAGTTTTGACGATGTTTTTGCTGAATTTTTTCTATATGTTTCCTCGTCTAAGGTCTGCAGGCAAATGACTGGAGTGTCATGCTCAATGTGAAAACAGTAGTTGTCAATATTTTGATGCAAAAATATGTAAAGTTAATTTTTCTTAATGTATCTATAACTAATCCATATTTTGGAAAAGCATTAATTTAGCCGCAGCATATTATTCTAGCCTTTATTTTAATGTAGATTTCAATGAAATAGGTATAAAAATGGTGTCGAAACGACAAAATATATTTTGAAAATACAGATAAACAAAATACCATTAAGTAAAGTTTTACCTATCATATTTAGAAGCATTGGACCCCATTGAGCATATAGTCTAATTCAAATCTTGTTCTTCAAAAAAAAACTAAGACGATAATTAGTACACAACATTTAAAATCGAGAATGTTCAATTTGGTTATAATGGCCTCTTAATAAGGTCAACGTAGTCGGAAGAAAAGCCGCTGGTATTGGCGTTACCGTGGAAAACGTTGGCAAGATTATTGCAGGTATATGGGATAAAAGGCTAGCAAGACTATTTACGTACAGTGATTGTCGATCTTAACACGACCTAAGGAAATGTCTGCAATATTTATCTGTCTGTTGTAGATAAACCACGGTTATTGTTTTCTAAATAAAAATTCACGGGACAAAAGTGGCGCTATGCAACCCTTATTATACTAATTATCGCAGCCACTTCAAGGGTTCGCGGCAAAATAAAACTAATTGTTCGAACTTTGTAATTTGGATTAATAATTTAATAGAAATGGATTGGTTTTTAAAAGTAAATAACACTAGAAACGGGCATTATAACGAAGTTTGGTGAGATGTATTAGCGTATGGAGGGGGAGATGGGCAAAAAGCATCATGCCGTGGTAGATTATTGTACATTTGTCAATTACGGTTAAGTGCTGAACTACATTCATGAAAGGAAAAAAAAATTATATACATATATATATATATATATATATATATATATATATATATATATATATATATATATATATATATATATATATATATATATAATTAATAATGTAATGACTCCACCCGTACAAAAAGGTGGCTTTTTTTGGAGAAAAACATGTAACAAAAAAATATTTCCAATGCTCCATTTGTATATTTTAAATGATATATGTGTTAAGCCAGAAAGGATCGCTAGTTACATACAATATTTTTTTATTTTCTGCAAATCAAAAAATTAATTACTTATAGAAGCACAAAATTTTAATTTACAAAACAAAAAACAATTAAAAAATTAGGGAAATATTATGGATAACACTAAGGCAAACAATGATTTGAATGTCATAGACATTGAAAATTCTAATGATTATAATTTCGTACTAACTCGGAACGGAAAAAGTTTTTGTTGCACATTAACAAAAAATTCCAAAATTATGTAATTTAAACAGTAATACTAATAAACGTACAAAATTTTAATTAAGAAAAGAGAAAGCAATAGGAAAGACAAGGAAATATTACGATACACTACCGCAATAATTAAAATAATTGTTCATATATATTAAAACTCTTCATATATTCGGTGCTTAGAAAATGCTTAAATAATCATTAGAAACACCCCTGTATGCCTACTTATCTTGACATGATTTCCTACTGTAATGAAATAAAAATAATTAATGTAGGCAGAGTTTAGTAAATATTAGTATAAACTATGTAACCATGGCAAGAAATGTTAAATGATCAACTCCAATTTAATTTGGCTGTTAAGGTTAAACAAATTATCTAAGTAATACTAACGCTAATTGTATTTCAGTCTTTAGTGGTAACTATACCATTGTTTAAACTTTATTAAAATAAGAAATAGTATCTGTTTCTAAGTTTACGTATATTTGTATACTCAATTTTAAGTGCTTCTATTTTGCCTTTGCAGAACGTACAGACTTGTTATGGAATCGTCCGGGACTTTCTTTTTTTAATTTCTGACGTTAATTTCTTATTAAGTTTTTATTTCGATATTATTAAATTATAAAATTACCTGTGTTATAATTAAGTTAAAACTTTTGTACACAGATTTAAGATTGAGTGTTAAAAATGGCACGTTAAACATAGTGTTGGTATATTTCGGGACTTGTTCAACGGTTGAAAAATATATTATCTATCGTACTTCCGTCCCAAAAATGTATTGTTTTCCGATCACAGTAATTTGAATTACATAAAATGCCTTTATTACCATAAAGGCATTTTATGTATACGGGGTAATTATATTCGTTTTTCAGTTTTTTCCTTGTCGGCGAGTGTTTCATATGTTGATAAATTTTAATTTAATTGTACACGTGTTACGTCAGGAAAATATATTGTGAATCGTGAAAATAAATGGCAGGACGATTTCCGTGTTTAACAATATTTTGTCCAAACTAAATTGAATATTATGTTTGCGTAGTCAGGGTAATAACTTGTTAATATGTAGTTAAAATGAAATTAGACTCATGTAATAAGATGTATGTTGGACTTTTTACTCGAGTACAGCGAACCCAAAATCGAAGTTTTACGATTTTTAGTCTATGTATCTACATACGTAAGTTAATACCCCTATAGTAGTTAAACAGCTCAGTATTCTTAAAGAATATCAGGTTTGTGAATTTGTATAAGTAATTAGAATATTATGAGGAAGAAATAAAATATAAAATACAGCAAATCAGCAGTGATATTGTATGATGTTTCAAGAATAGTTGAGTAAATTTTGAAAAAATAATTTCACTATTTCAAGGAGCCTGTACGTTATTTTTTACCATTTATAACAACACCTAGACTTCAATTAAATTCCCTGTCTGCGATTTTTAAATAAACGCTCGTTAAGTTCCTTCCAAGATATTTAAACTATATATCTCTCTTTCCTTCCCTCTGTATATCGATTTGTTTGGAAAGATCTCAGAAAATGATAAAATTATTAGTTAATTGCTTTTTCGTGTCTAATTTAATAATAAAAAATTAACGCTTTTAAAAAATCTGCACTTTTGTGTCAAATGCCATGCGAATGGAGACTTCAGGTATTGAAAGGTTATAGATACAATTATACGAATACGTACTAAGTACGTAATGGCATATAATTTGGAATGTACAGAAATTTATTAGGAGGATCGTGTTACCTTTATCAACGAAATAAGTGCTATCGCAGGTTCATCGAGTGGAATCCATTAATGAACACAATAAACTGCAAAGAGGCAATACGTAAGTAGACGTCGGCTTGAGTGCGTACCTGTATAATATAAAATGTTGTTGGAAATGTTTTGTTACAAGCCAGCTACGATTCCGATTTTTCTACTGCTCTCCAGGTAATAAGCAAGATAAATTCTTTCTTTTCATATTTCTTTTTAAATATCATTAAAAGTAAAAATCCATCGTGGAAATATTTAACGACATAAACTAAGTCGACAAAAATTTAAATTTTATCTAGATATTAAAGGAAATATAAAAAACAATATTGTAAATAAAAAAAAACATATTTTAAAATAGACCGCAAGGTAGATGAAGATGTCCACTAAAACTTTGTAACTCTGTCGCTTAGCTTCTTTTTCCAATCAATATGTAAATTGAAAGAATTCTATATTGAAAAATGTTAAGTCTGAAGAGGAAGGCGAAACCAGGTGAAGCCCAGGAACATTATATATTGAGTGGTCATATGAAATGATTTAGTATGCATAAAAAAGTGATTTAGTGTCCATTACATAACCAGTTACATTAATACAAATTGAATTTTAAATAAAATTATAAAAACGAAAAAAATGTTTGTACGAAAAAAATATAAAGAGTGTTACGACTACATTCATCATGTGCATCAAGATTGGGAGTTGAAGCATTGAAGCTATTTAATAATATATATAAATATTATAGGATGCAATATAATTAGAGCATAATTTCATTTTGAATTTTTTACTTCAAGCTAATGATTTTATACCTTTATAACTAAATTTTTAAATACTTTTTGGACCCGCATTTTTTTATTACATAACAAGCCATGAATAGAATAAAAAGTGTTTCTGGATTGTGTCTATATGAAAAAAAGTCGCGCATCGAGGATTTTGTGCCTTGTTTGAACTTCGTGGCACAAAAAAATATAAAAATACTATATAATAAATAATATATATATATAAAAAATATAAAAAATATAAAAAAATATAAATATATAAATACAGGAGATCAGTACCTAATCATGAATATACTAAAAATTATGTCATATAGAATAATACTTATAGTTTGCGTGCAATACTTTGCATCGTCATATAAAACTTTGTTTTTTTTCCTTCGTAATTTTTGGTTTAGTCATTCGGAAATAAGGGAAGAAATAAAATACAAAATACAGCAAATCAGCAGTGATATCGTATGATATTTCAAGAATGGTTAAGTAAATTTTGAAAAAAATAACTTCACAATTTCGTAATTTTTTACGATTATAACATATACGTTATTTTTTACGATTTATAACAACACCGAAACTTCGAACTAAAAAGATATATCATATATAAGTTCAGGTTATATCTAAGCGTATAAATCAAATGAATTGAATTATCTGTATGCGATTTTGAAGTAAACGCTCCTTAAGTTCCTTCCAAGATATTGAAACTATTTATCTAACTATCTTTCCTTCCATCTATATTTCCATTCGTTTCGAAAGAACTCAAAAAATGTTAATTGCTTATTCTTGTCTAATTTATTAATAAAAAATTTTAGTATATTCACGATTAAATCATGTAGTTTCATTTAATTGTGAAGGGAAGATTTCTTTAGTACATCTCTGAAATTATTCTATCAAATATTAAGAAAAACAATACACGAAACTCTACGCGGAATTCTTAATAAGCTTAACCCTTTTCAAAATTTGTGATATTTTTCAGTACGAGTTATTGAAGTACGTGTCGATTATGCTTTATTAATATGCCAAATGTAAAATTCCTACGTGAAGTAGTTTCTGAAGATAAACGGCTACCACAAACGGACAGACGGGCACGTGAATTAACTGAATTGTCAGGCAATTAATTTATGTTTTTTATTCAGGACGAACCTTCTGTACTGATGGACTAATATTTATTTGAAACTTCCTGTAGCCGAGCAGCATTCGCGGACCTAGATTGTTTGTCGAAATAGGGATTAAAAAATTTAAGGTTTTATTATGGTTAGTGCAGATTTATTTACTAATAATGGCCATATTATATAAAAGAAACATTCAATGCTAAAAAAATTCTATTAAATTAAAAGCATAGATAATATAAATGATTCTTTAACGAATTTCATATTGTTATTAATAAAATTGCAAATTAAAATATTTTTGGCCTTATAGATATAGTATTTTTATACTCCTTACTACATCAAAATGTTGGAAAAATATTTTTTCTACATGAAATATTTTTCTTTCAATGAAATTAAAACGAAATTTGATCTCTTTCACCTAAGGCACTTCACCATAAATGTAACTAAATGATAACATACGTACGAATTAGGTACAAAGCTATTCAATTATAATTAATTTTTAGTTTCTCAAGTAGGTGAATTAACAGTTTTCCTTAAACGAAAACATTCGTTTAACTAACTCCGTACATTAGGCTGACTGCTCGTTACACTTAATGTGTGAGTGTTGGAATAAGGTCTCTACCTACACCACAGCCGACGTAACTGCGTACTTGGTACAATGATGCGTTATCGATTGACTAATTGCTCTCCATAAGTGTTCACGATCTAATTTAACATTGCGAAACGAACGAAAATTATGTAGTTAATCTGAAAGTTAATTATGTATTCTTATTCTACCTAACAAATGGAAAAGTGACTTCTAGAGATTGATAAAAGAGAAATAGAAAATAGGAAATGTAGATATTGAATATATGGCGTTAATTTTGTAGAAAATCATTATCCACAATTAAATGACACTACGTGATGTAGTATTATTTCTACTTTCTTTAAGTTTTTTAATAAGAATTAGGTTTCGTTGTATTACATTTTCAGGTGGGCTTTTAGCAATCTTTGGTAGAACAGGTAAAATTTAAGGTTTTTAGAATATCAAAATTTGAACCAACTGAAAAATTTGTATTTAATCTATTCTTTTTCAGAATAGACTTCTTACCTTTTTGCAGCCTTTGTTTTCTTTTTCTGATGGAGCCACTGATTGAAAAAGTCGGTCGGTATATATATATATATATATATATATATATATATATATATATATATATGTATATATATGTATATATATATAAATATATATTTATATGTGTATATATATATATATATATATATATATATATATATATATATATATATATATATATATATATATATATAAACATCTATTTAAAAAAAAAAAAATTTTTTTTTTTTTATTTCAAGCTACTGCTGATTAAACATAATTTATATGACATATTCCCACGTTCCCTGAGTACTACAATTTTCTTCTCCAAATAGTTCCTCTCCAACTAGTGAAGGTTGGCAGTCAACTCTGCGTATTTGGTCTTATCCTTAACAAGGTGAAGTTGTTCGCACGGCACTTCTAATATCTGCCCATACTCGGATATCACGCAACCATGACTTCGTCCTCCCAGCAATTTTTTCCATCATTATTAGTTGCAAGACCTAGTGTCTGTTGTGCCCGACACTTGCTCCAGACATGCGATATTATGTTATTTGAGAGTTTTTAAAATCTTTCCTTTCTAGGAAACCCGTTGTAGAAACTCCTCATTGTTGAATTTTGTATTAAATATATAGATATAATGCGCCTAGTTGAGGCCAATCGTCTATATATAAGTACTGACCAGATGGAAACTAAACCACTCTAGTTGTCGATAATTATGTTTAAAAATTATTGCACAGGATGAAATTATTTTATTTATTAGGTTATGAAAATATAACTTATAAAATCTTATATAACGACATAAAAAAATTCAGAAACGGGTAAATATTACGAATAATATTCACGTGAACACAAAAACTACAATATAAGTAATGTTTGGTACCTAAAATATTTTTAAAATTTATTACTAACTAAACTATCATTAACAACTACTGGCTATTAAAATTTCCCATCCAAGAGTTTTTAGTTCTAATGTCGTGGGTGATATGTAAAAAAATTTTGCTTTTCAAAGCATTCTTTAAATGACAAAAGTTACTTAAAAACAACATAATTAATTTTCTTAAGTATAAGTTGTTATACTTTAGCCGTTGGTCTTTTCATATTTGATTGGCATTTCAACACAGTACACACAAGGGCATTGCTGCAGGTTGAGGGAAAGGGGGGCATATGTATAAGTTTCATGTAAAATCCCAATTCAATTCAATAATGGAAATTTCAGTCTAATTGAAAATGCTTTTAAAGATATATAAGAATATAGACAACTGATTTTCAGATAAAATTAAATGAAAGTCTTTATTCGCTGTTACTATCACTATAACTTAACATGTCTATCAATTTGTGCCCATTTTTTTTATCGTTTTTAATATTACAGGCTCTAATTTTTTATTACCGCGAATGTACAATGTTATTTATCTTGAACTTTAGCACCAAAATCAATGATGTTTTTTATATAGGTTTAAAAAATCATAAGTTACGTAAATACACTTTTCTACTTGATTAAGAATAATAACATGCAAATAAAGGCGCTAGCATTTAATCAAAAATTTATAGCTCGATTCTTACGAGAATTTTCGCTTGTGTCAATGCTTAGAACCATTCACTACTTTGTTATAAAAACCAATACACTAAGCCTGTCGATAAAGACGTAAACAGAGAAAACAACGTAAAGAAATTTAGCTCCCATCTTACGGAAAAGCATTTTTATTATACGCATCGATGCCCTTTGAAATAAGCTTCTGTCTTCGCAATACTGCCACGTATTGTGTTCTCCTTTTGTTTGCACACGTTTGGTATTCAGTATTCTTACGCGATATATATGCTTTTTACATACTAAAGACTCAAATGTTTGAGTGATCCCGCCTCGGAATTCAATAAAAGTGAGCATCGTGTTATAAAGAAATAAAACGGCGAGTGGAAATGCGACAGACGATATAAAGTATATTGCGGGAAATGAAAATTAAACCGCATGTAGGATGTAAGTTTTTATTTCTAGAGATAATATTTTCTGAAAAATAACGACATAGATCGGTTCAAATAACGTTATACGCAATAAATGCGTTATATCTACATAAAAGTATAAAAAATATGTTCCAAATAAGCACCACGTGAGAACTGTGATGATAGTGAAAAAAAAATTGATGAGATTATATCCTTATTAATTAAATTATATATAAAAATACATATACATATATATATATATGTATATATATATATATATATATACATATATATATATATATATATAAATATATGTATATATATGTATGTATATTGTATAACTAAAAACTTATTAAATAAATTGAAATAATTAAATTTTTACGAAATGAAGTTTATTTGAGAGGTTTTCATGAAGTCCGGTCGACTATTGTTGCTTCTAATAGCGTATAACACGATTTAATACGATGAACAATTTACTTAAAATGTACAAGGAATAAGTTTTATCCGAAATATTGCCAAGTTCCAGTTTTTTACATTCCAAAGTAAGACAAAAATTGTCAATTCATTTTGTACAATTTTTATTAAAATGTCGAATCATTTATAAACGTGTTACATTGGAACTGTCTAGTGCACTAAGGCAAACAATCTAGTGCGCTATGTTATACAAATAACTATGTTATTTATATATTTACATATATTAAAACAACAGGGTAATTATGATAAAATGAAATATTTCCTAATACTAATTCAAGGCTGTGCTAAATATTTCATCACTTTCTGTATTCCCTTTTCCAAAACAATTATAATTGCGATGCATTCAATTTTAATTTTATATATACGCAATACGCAGTTAAGATGTATATCCGGTTGAGAAAAGAATATTCCAATTTTATTTTATTCCGATTTTAATAAATTAATAACTAAAATTTCTGCAATATACCTGTCTTAAGGAGAATCAAATAATTGTAAAGTTATGTTGAGCAGTACTCCAAAAACCAAACTACAATACCATTGATTTTACTTTAAATTTTTATCTACCTTAAATATAGTGGGGATAATTAGCTGTCTCATTCGTTCTCGTATAATAAAATGAGTATTCCTAAAAATCAGGTCATAAAGCAGTATTGACGGCCCCTTCTAATTGTCAAGTTTCAACACCCATAACTGAGTTAAGGTTAAACATTTACTATATATATTTTGCTTAAGCTTGCATAATTATTATTTTAAATTAAACAAAACAGCCAGATACCCTATTGCACACGTCGGAAAAGTTAGTGAGGTAAGCTTGTAACATAACGAAAGTGACTTTTTTTCTTAAATAATTTAAGGCAATATAATTTGCATATATCAAATTTAAACAACGAATGAATTGATTATAATGTCTTTATATCTAAGTCGGAGAAAAAAATTAACATATTTTTCATGGCACTAGGAAAAATATGAAGAAAAAATATGCTTTTTTTAGATGAGGAACCTATTTTTTTTATATCTGAGGAAAACACCGACATCGCCAGTACAATTTATTATGAATTGAATTAGAAATCATCTGTAATTGAAAATTATATTACGTGTTACCAATTTACATTTATTGATTAATAATCGATAAAGCAATAAAATGATTTCTTCATCTTCTATTTTCTCATTATTATTTGCACGGTGCAGAGAGAATTGAATTATTTCCTTCACCTTATCGTGTAATTATCCTGTCACAAAATTTTCTATTATAACTTAATTAAATCTCAATTTGTTTGCATTTCAAAAATTCCTTTTTGTTTTCACCGCACATGTACACAGGCTGTTGGTTAATTGGAAAAAATATTATCGCTAATATAACTGGGTTTGAACTTCTATCATAGGAAAATAAATACCTTTTCACAAAAAATATTTTTTTATTCAATAATTTCTCAATCGTACTAATATTTTATGTTTTTATTATCGTAAAATGATCTTTAAAAAAAAATCATTTTAAAAAACCTAAAAAGAGTACATAATTAGCAGCATACCGACTTCTTTCTACGACATTAAACTCGCATATCATCATATTCAAAGCAAAATAACAAGTTCACCGAGGCGCGTCCGGTGTGCGTGCATTGCAGTTGGTATTCTTCGCCCGAGCTTTAAGGTTAAAGTAGTGTATGTCAAGAGTTGAACAAAATACAAGAAATTGTTGATAATAATCTTATTTTATACTCAACAATTCGTAAAAACTGTCTCGCTATGCAATTTAAAAAAACAAAGTGAAAAAAATTAACATATTTATAAAAAATTATATAAAAAAATTAAAGATATGAAGAAAAAATATGCTTTTTTTAGATGAGGAAACTATTTTTATTTTGATATCTGAGAAAAACACCGACATCGCCAGTACAATTTATTACGAATTGAATTTGAAATCATCTGTAATTGAAAACTATATATTATTATGGCTTAAAAAATGCCCAACGTCTATTAAAGGTCCAAAAATTATATATCGAATATACAGATCGAAGGTGTTCAAACGAGACAAATTTGACGAAAGCCGTGAAAATGAATATCATAGTGTAAAAGAACAGTTTTGCCTATCGGTAAAAAGCAAATTTATAAGAAGGGAAAAAACTTTTCAGATTAAAAAATATCACGTTCAGTATTTTTGAGAAAAAAGGAGCGGTAAATATCTTTCAATATGCAATTGAAAATTGTGGAAAAATTATTTCCGTGTTACTCACCATAAGCCTTTTTCAAATGATACTCAAACTGACATATCAAAAGAAAAAAAAAGTATTTGATAAGATCATTATATACCTCCTCTTTAATATTTATAGACATATTTAAAAAGAAAAGTTATGCTGCGCACAAATCATATTTGCGAAATTTCTACGAAAATTTTTTTCTACGCTACATGGTTTCTGAAAAAATCAGTTTTGAAAATAGTAAAATGTAAATGAATTGCATAAAATGTAAAAAATGTAAAGGTGACCTTCACTATCTTTCGTATGTGTAACAATATGAACAATATTTATACATAATGATATCTAGAGGCATCGCTTTATTTTTCTTACGATCTTTGTTGAGTGGTTTCTTAAATGAGGGGAGGGCATATGTTTTGCATATTATTAACTATATCTCTGAACACATTGTACCCACAATTATTATGAAAATATTTTTGAAACCTTTTTAACTAGCCCTTTTAAATGACCCCATGTTTTATTATGGAATTAAAAAGATTCCGTGTACTTTACTCTACTTCATATTTCACAAAGAAAATTTTAATCGCTGTTGCGATATGTATCGTGACAATTTTACTACCAACATTCAAGTTTCTAATTAAAACCGTTTTTGAGAAAAAACGACCGTGACGAATCTATGTACACAAAGGTCATTAATCTTAAAAGGGGTTCCGTTTCCTTTTCAGGTGTAGAACCCTAAAGATAATCGACTGCCCTTTGAAACGTTTTACCATAAATTATTGTACTCTGTCATTAATTTGCACAATATTTTTTTATCATATGCCAAAAAATTAAAACCCAACAATTGACTGACAGTTTATTACATTTACTACTTTCGAATAGTCAATATAGTAAATCCTTCCAAGTAATTTCCATACAAGTAATACCAACATATACATTAAAATATAGAAGATAACATTTAAATGGGTGGAATAACAACAATTAGTCACAATTAAATGAAACTACGTGATGTAGTATTATTTCTACTTTCTTTAATTTCTTTACCACGACCTTGGTTTCGTTGTATTACAACATCTTCAGGTGGGATATTAGCAAAGATTAACTCTTAGGAACAACCAACAGCATTTATATGTTTCAAACACAATAGCGGAAGACTACTTTGTGCGGATTTTTCCATTGTTTATGTTAGTGAGTTTATTGCAGGGGCGCAGACTAGGTTTTATTATAATAGTGCAAATAATAATACTATAATATAAACAAATAATAATACTACAATAATACTAAATAATACTACATCACGTAGTTTCATTTAATTGTGAATAATGCATTTCTACAAAATTAACGCCAAATATATTCAACAATTTGTCAATTAGATGAGATGAAAGTTCGATACTATTAATTTGCATTATTCAAATATACCGTCAGATATTATCTAGAATTTAGTTTAGAGGATCACGCTGGTCTATTTTAGTTCCACTTCAAAGATTTTATGTTAATCATTTTCAATTTTAGTGAAATTATCTAACTTGGAATGACGAATAAGGTAGTTTTTTTTGTACGTGTTAATGTCGATTGAATTACAGAAAGCAATTTTTTTGTAAATTGTAATTTAAGTCAAAGTATATTTTCCAGAATAGCTGCTGAAGAATTTTAATGAGATAGTAGTCGAATACTTTTTGTCGAAAATATATTAAAATGTTTCCTGATAGCTTATATTGATTTCATGTGAATGAACTAATTAAAACCCACGTGTTTTAAAATTTCATGCTTTTTTCAGGGAATGTTGTAATGTCTTGCGGCATTATGTTATTAACTTATAAAATATTATTTAAGAGAAAAAATGTTTGCAAGTAACTTTCTATTTTAAGTATTCGTTTATGCTCGTAAAGCTAGGTATTTAAACGAGTGAAAAAAAAGCTATTTATTTTAATATACACGAAAATCTTTGTTTTAATACTTCGGTCTAAACATAATAAAATAATAAGTGTAGCTCACTCTGTATTATCTCAATCTCTGAAAATCTCTATCTTTTGAACTGTTTATGCATAAGTTACATTTTTGAACGAGTAAATAATGGTATTGAAAAAAAATTTAATATTTCTCTTTTTAATTTAAGATCATTTTTTTTCCATTTTATTCAAATCTTTACTTTATCTACATGTGACTCGATAATAATTTGGTCTTTACTACCACCTGTATATGGCAACTTAAATCTACCCGCCGAGCTCAAACCTCTCCCATACCTGCTGCCTTGTGCTCTTATCGTTTTATATTCCACTTAAGAACTTTACAATTATCCAATGCGTTTGACAGTAAAAATGGAAAGAATCTAAATAGATTCAGTCTCGAAACGTAAGTAATTCTTTAAAACTAGACAACTATTGAGAATAGATATGGAATAATATTAGCATTTTTTATATTTTATTAATTAACATTACCATAATATAGCAAACACCTGAAATAATAACTATATAAATACAGATAACTAAAATATATCTTCGTTTTTTTTCAAGTAATTTAAAGAAAGTAATTTGTATGGTCGTTATAAACAGCTGTATCTGTATGTACGGTAGTTACAGTAATAAGAATTTTCCGTGAAAATTACTTCTACAAACTTACAATTATTTATTCAAGATGTATGGACAACTAAGGAATTAGGTCTTCAAAAGGCGTATGTAACTACAGAATGAGCTATATTTAAGAATATTTCAACGAATATACACTATATTTACTCACAACTATTCTTGGTTGATTTTATATAGGTTTACGACAAAATGTTAAAAGTTCCTCAAGAGGTATATATAACTACGGAATGAAGTAATTTAAGTAATATTCGAGAGATTTGAGAAAATTAGTTTCATTAAAACTGAAATATTCTTCTTTAATTCAATACTATATATATATATATATATATATCGTGCAGATAATAGTTCCAATAAATTTGTTCTAAATATCGATCAGCAGCATTATTTGGCCTTATTTTTATATTAGCTGTAACGCAGCAGAGATTACTAAACATAATGTTGAATATACGATACGATATAGTAAAATTCAAAACAATGGTAGTCAGAAGTAACTGTCAATATCCGCAAAAAATAAATGTAAAAAATTAAGCAAGTTCCTTTAAGATTATGGTGCTAACTGAAAAACAATTTTGAAAGAATAAAAACACGTCAAATTTCAAGTAGTCTCCTTATTTGGAAATAGAATAACACAGAAGTTAACAATTATATGTGCAAAAATGTATGTTTATTTTTGAATTCCTTAAATTTTTACTATTGGACATAGTTCTTCTCCCAGGGCGCTTTCCAACATCAGGTACTTTTTTATATATATTAATGGTATTGCATTGATACTGAGAGAAACTTTCGCTTAGAGTCCTATTAACATGTATAATAAATTGTACTTAGTCTATTATATTTCATAATTTTTATTGCTGCGCGATCACGAGGTTTGCCCTAATTTTTTACAGAATGTGTTCCTTGTGGTATATTGTAATTACACAATATATCTCAAATGTCGCGTAAGAGTCCTTTTACTGGAGATTTATTCCTATCTTTTACCGCGAACCAGTTTTTGCAGCAGATGGAAAAACATGTTTAATGTCTTTTCGTCATGTTAAATCTAAAACATATAGTTTTAAACCAAAATTTAAAGTTCACTCGTGTTACTCTTTTTGATTTTGTATATAAATAAATGTAGAAGGCTATTTTTGGACTTCATTCCGAAACTTCATATCAAAATTAGTTGAAATCCGTGAACAATTTTGAAGTATGGAAAAAAAATACTTCATGTTCAAAAGTGAAATGTTAGGGAAAAATTTAAAAAAAGGATCCAAATCTCCCCCGCCTATCTTGTAAACCAAACACAACTTTCCTCGTAAAAAACTTTTCTTTGTAAATTACTAACAAACAACTCCACGGAAATAAGTAATATTATTTTTCGTCCACTTTGGAAACCCGAAAAGCGCACCGACAACCGGATTAATTGAACTTAGAGTATGAAAAGTTTTAAGTACCCTTGCGGTATTTTAGCTTACGTTAAGGTGTATTTACTGGATGGAAAACCAATTGGATCGGCCTTTGTGCAAATTTAATGGAACATTAAATGTGTGGTATGCTTATAAAGTTGAACCTTGGTTAAGGCTACCTTGTTTTGTTAAATACTAAAAATGATACCGATTATAACAATTTAACTATATAATTGAAAACTTACAATCACGGAAAAAAGAGTTTTGATTACGAAAGAGGAATTACGATAGAAGTGTAAATAGCCAAGTCGATATTTTTAGAAAATGAAGAAAGGTGAAATTGAGATATGTTTTTAATATTCCGCTGCTATTTCAAAAACTTAACTTGCTTGAAAATATTCTCTATATATAGATATCACTGTTTAAAAAAACGAGCCGGATCTAAATATATTCCACAAGTACCATTAAATTTTATTTAGTTCTTAAGAAAAGAAAATATTAAAATAATATGATAAATCTAACCATATATTCCCTTTAACCTTCAAATAAATGGCGAAAACAGTAATAATTACTTTGCCTTTTTGAATTTATCTGTATGTAGCCGCTTTACTTCAGAGATTTTTATTTATATTTTATTTTTGAGCTGTTCTTTTTCTATAAGTATATCATTCATGTATTTGATAAATTATCTTCTTTGTTTTCTAAGTAATTATTCTCTACTTATTGTTCTGATTAGTACTTTTATTACTCTGTTCATAAAGCTTGTCTCACTGAACTTACTCGAAATATCTTTCCTTTCTGAATATATTGAATATAAAAAAGAATTCTTATAGAAGTTTCTCCGTCGAAGGTTAATGGCTTATCCGATTTTATGTAAGAAAGGAATTTGTGGATTTTTAAATTAGAAGAGTACGAGTATGGAAAATTTTAATAAATACTCTATAGCTGTCTTGAGACATCATAGTATTGTGAATGGCTTATGTGATACTTTGTATATGTATATTTATATATATATATATATATATATATATATATATATATATATATATATATATATATATATATATATATACATATATTAGGGTGATTCATAAAATTCAAGTTTTAATTGTTTTAAGTCTTATAATCATTCTATTAACCAAAATAACAATTTGTTTTAAATTTCGGATTTTTTCATTAATATTTAAGGATCACTACCGCCTCACAAGGTTTTTAAGAATTATCTTCAAATTTGCACTTATTGCGATGTTGGCTATGTTTTACTTACACAACTTTGATGACGGTATTTAGTTGCTAACGTAAACAGTTCTTTGTTTAGTCATTTCGACAGCACCTCAGTGCTCTCTGAAGATACCCACACTTTAATTAATATAAACAATCCATTGCTCTTTTATACATTTACCCAGTGACGCTACCGTTGCGAGTCAAAGTGAATGTGTTTGATTGTAAATGTGATTGTATTTCTAAAATGACATCGAATATTATAAAAACGCAAAAAAGAACTGAAATATGGTTAATTGGATACTCTCGTTCCGAATTGGTGAAAACAAATTGCCGTCAGTGAAAGAAGTGATATGTTTATTTTTTCATTATAAAAACGTAATGAACAACACAAATAGAGGATCGGCATCATTAACAGCGAGCGATGTGATGACATTATGGCAAAACGCAATTATTCCTACCAAAGAAAAACGACATGATATCACAAAAATACTTAAATATTTCAAAGAATGGCAGAGTTAAACAAAAATAAGTCAAAACGCTAAGCAGCAATAAAAGAAAAAGAAAACAAATGGAAATCAAATTTAAATATTTTGATTTCCAACCACTAAATATACTCACTGTGCACTGGGATGGAAAGATGCTGGAGAATATAACCGGACATGAAATAGTGGATCATCTACCAATCTTGGTATCTGGAAAAGGAGTCGACCAGCTCTTGGCTGTTCCCAAGCAAATGGAAAGGGATGGAAAGGGAGAAACAGTGGCTTCTTCTATTTTGAAGACTATTTTATCATGGAATTTATATGATAAAATAAAATGTATGTATTTTGATACAATTGCATCTAATACAGGGCAAATAAACGGAGCATGTGTTCTTCTAGATCAAAAAATGCAAAATTAACTGATTTGTTTTGCATGCCGGCATCACATACCAGAAATTTTACTCGAAAGTGTTGTTGTAACAGCCTTCCAGTGGTCCTGAAATTATGATTTTTAAAAGATTTAAAAGCTACTAGCCAAAAATAAACCAAAAAGACTTCAAAACCGCAATGTCCGAACGATCTATATGGAATCGCCTTCAAACTGTCGCGAAATATATCATCGGTTTTGCTCAGAATCAACTGGAACAATTTTAGCCTCGTGACGATTATAAAGAGCTCCTTCATGTGATAATTATCTTTTTGGGAGGGATTCCTGAAAGCTGTATCCCATTCAAATACCCTGCTGGGATGAATCGTGCGCGATGGATGGCAAAAACTACATACGCACTTAAAATATTTTTGTTTAAGCATCAGCTTAAAATGACAATTAAGCAAGCTAAAGACATTACAGGTATTTGTATATTTGTTGTAGTTGTTTACGTAAAATACTGGTTTATAGCGCCAGTGACTCATATGGCCTCAGTGAATGACTTACAGATATTAAACGATTCGGTTGATTTCGAAAAATATAAAACAGTTGTAGTCAAAGTCGTCATTCAAAAAATGTTGTGTCATCTTTGGTATTTTTCCGAAGAGCTAATTGCTTCAGCTTTTTTGACAAACGAGTTTGTATCGAAATAAAACCAAATATGATTTTATCTCTGAAAACTGAAGGAACAGAAAACAATACGAAAAAGGCATCCTTGGAATGTGACGAAATCATAAACAGAAACATCGAAGACTTCATATCAACAAACACTATATTTTTTTTCAAAATCACTGGAATTTCTTACAAGTTCATTCAGAAAGATCCTGAGCTATGGGAAGAGGAAGAAAGCTACAAATCGGCGAAAGAAATTGTGCAAGATATGAGAATCATTAACGATATAGCTGAAAAAGGTGTTGCATTGATGGAAGAGTACAATAAATTACGTACTAATGAGGAAGAGCAGAAGTAATACATAATATTGTTAATTAAGAATTATAAGCAGAAAAACCCAAATTGTAATAAGACAAATCTACTATAATTTTTTTCTTTTTATTTAATAATTTAAAGGAACGATATTTATTGCTATTTAGTATAATATTTTCCCTAAAACCTATGCGTAACACTAATTTCTGGCATTAATAAACTCTTAAAAATAAATTATTTTTTCGAATTTCAGAAATGGGTAGCGACCCTTAAATATAAATTTAAAAAAAACTAAAAAATCCTGGTATATTTTCTAGTGGAATAGACCAAATTAAGGGGTTGAGACTGAAAAAAAGGTAAAATTAATATATACATATATCCGCATTTTTATTTAATATAGTGAAAAGATTATTATGAATGCATGATTTTGGCAACTTTATTATATTAAGAAACTTTGTTCGTCTTCTATTTCTGCAACGAAGAAACCTACGATAAGGGAATAATAGACTTGTGATAACCATATTAAAGTTGATGGAAAAATATAATAACAATAAAAGGTCATTTAATTTTTCAGAAATTTACCAAATTCATAGATTTAAAATAGGTCCAGAAATTAGAACTTTCAGTCAAGGAAAAATTACAACCCGCAGTCAAAATGTTTTCGTTTATTTTAATGTGTCAACAACTTCAAGAAATACAAACATAATCCTAATTAAAGCAAGTTCTGACACTTGTTTGGTCAGTTATTTTAGAAAGGCCATTAAACGAATGTGAGCACTTAAATATGCCAAACGCGAAAGAATTTCTTATTTCTGGAGTTATTGATTAAGACTGGGCATTAATGTGACCATCAACAGGGTTTCTTTTTTTCTTAACGAAGTTTTAACTTTTGCACGCGGCTTCATTTGCATAGAGTTACCATTAATGTGGAAAATTTTTTCTGGAGTATTATTACTCATATCCCAAAATAATTCGTGACCGGATAAAAGTACCCTATAACTTAGGATGAGATTTAACCTAAATCCCTATAACATTTATTTACTAACCATTATTTTATTCATAGAAATTTGAGCTCTATTGAAAAAACCAAAGCATTTTTAAGCAGTAAAGGAATAATTTCTATCACATCAATATATAAAATAGAAAATACTTATGTCAGTATTTCTCTTAATTACTTAGATACACGTTGAACAAAACAGGCAATTTTTATTCGTAACTTCCCCTTTGTTTTCCACTCATGTAAATTATAATCGATGGCGTTACCAGGAAGCCTGTCCTGCGCAGGCGACATAGTCCTAGCTACATTATATAAGGAAATACATATTCCTTAATTAAAGTTGTGGTCGCCTCGGATCGGAATGAAAGAGAAGCTGACCGTTTGTTTACATGCTACCCTATCTTCGTCTTTTTTCGAAACGGTGGTGACAGGGAATCCCATTATTATTTTAATCTGATCAGACGTGTACCTACTATATAGATTGGTTTATTACCCTGTACTATCTTTACAATAATTAGTATGCCTTAGTTACCGACCTAATAACAAGATCTAAGTAACTGAAAACTTACTGAGAATTTACTAGGTTTTTAATTACATCTTGATTTAAATTTATTCGAATAGATTGGATAATTGTTTTTTTTCTTTTTGGCAGTTTGTGCGATATGTAGAATTCCTTTCCAATACTACAATATTATTAGAAAACTCAAATATATGATAATATAACGCTATTCGTATAAAGTGATCATGAGAGAGAAATACACCAGGAAATGGTTGGGCTTTCGATTAGCAGATTTAAATGAAGGTAGTGTACTTTCAGATATTGAGTTTGTAAAGGAATTTCTGTACCTGGAATAAATACTAGGGACGATGCAAGAAGAGACCAAATGACGTATTCAGATAGCCGAAGAAGCAGTGAGCAAATTCAATAGAAGGTGAAAGGCAGAAAGTTATCGAGTTTCATCAAGAATGAACTGTTGCGAACGACCGTTTTCTCCATTTTTCTTTGTGAGTCTGAGTGTTAAGCAATCTGAACCTTAAACAGGAATTTTTTTTTTAGAATATTGCTCATAAACTCACAATTATTGTACGTCATAATCCAGTTTTAATTGACTAATCTACTCTTAATAGCACTCATGATAACAGGTGTGCGATTGCATTCGCTATATTTTCGCTATTAGATTTTAAATACATTGATATGTATAGTCAGTAATATTCAATTTATTCTAGTTGGCCATAATCGCTCTTCAAGGAAATAAAATAGTGACTAAAATATGCATTGCCTCAAGTATATTATATCATACTGAAACTTCGTTTGTGTACTATTTTATGGAAATATTTTATTTTGAAATGCATCAGATATAAAGACTAAAGCTAGTTCCACAGCGATTTAGTAAAGTACATATTTTTAAAATTTGTGTGTCATGGGAAAATATTTTAACTGAAAATGTAATTTTTAATTTACAGCCTTAGCTAAACCAACCGAAGTTGTTATTGTTTTGAATATTTTGTTGTAAGTTTTAAGTAATTTTCTCCTAAATCTAAACATGTTTAACATATTTTGCACAATGGTCATGATAGAAGTACGTATATGTGGAAATTGCTCTGAAAACAAAACTTTTATCAAAATGAGGCACGAGTGAATCACGTGACTAATTAAGTTAGATGGTCACAACATAATACTAAAGCAGTCAACCTCTTTTAATGTAAATAATACGGTTGGAAAATTTAACGTCAAGAATAAACTGATCCAGAGTATAAGAAAAAAGAATCAACTAAATTATGTAACCATAACAACGGCGTCAACGCTGTCATCTTCCTTCATCACGTGCAGCATCTTTTAAAACACGCGGTCTGCCAATAACTTTCTAGTGTACAGAACAAGAATTCGTTTTTCCCTTTAACTCCGGAAACATTTTTCTCAAGTCTCCGAATTATAACCATAAACAATTGATACCACCCATGGACCAATTGAAATTCGAATTCGATTCGATTCGAATTAGTTTTCCGTTAGTTCTTTTAGGAAATAGATTTAAAATATTTAGATGCTTTAACCCAAGGCGGTGTGAATTCTTGAACTCGGAAACTTCTGGTCTCTTTTGTTCCGCTGAGCACTTTAAAATAAAAGCGTGTAACCAATTGTTTGGGAGGCCGGATGTACATTTAAATTTATAAGTACTTTAAATATTTTAGTTCTGTTTAACAGGCTTGAAAGAAACATAAAATTTGATTTCGAAATTAAGTTGATTTGTATTGATCTCGAAGAATTATTTTATTTATAGACACTATTGCAAATGTTTGGAAGCTTTTCCATTGCTTCATAGTTAAAATGTATAACCGCGTCGCAACTCGCTAAAGCTGTTACCTTTATTTATTGGGTCACAGTATATCAAAGTATTATTGCTAATATTACGCGCGCGATTAACGAGTGTGACGCAGATGCCTTACATTTGTGTTATCATTTCTTCTACGCTGTTGGCTCGATAGACTTATTAGCTTGAGCTGTGTTGCCAAAAGGTGACAAATGAGCTGTAGAGTAACTTCAACTTCTCGAAAGAGTTAAATGTAAACGACTAAGGTTGCAGGATTTTATCTGTAACAGGATTAACAATAATAAACATAAATAAATGTAAAAGTGAATATCTGAAACACAACAATTTCCATAGCACAATTAACCTATACCGCTTGTAAATCTGTTACCTTTATGAAACTAATTTTGGGTCCATATTTTTATTATTTTATGAAACATTTCTGTGTTGCTCTTATTTAATATACGTGATTTAGGAGATTATGTATATCAGATATGAAAGTCTTGAACCCTTATTAAAATTGCGCAAAAAATGTTTCCATTTGAGTTTTTTTTTATTTTTATGTGAACATATGAAAGTAAAAACAATATTTTCAAAGAATTGTGATACGAAAAATCGTTTAAAGATATTTGCTTTCGTTTCTCTTAATATTGTTTTTCCAAAAACATCAATTTACTCTGATTTTATATGTATTTGTAGAATTCCTAAATAAATAATTTAAGCTAGAACTGTTGATATTTTTAGAAATATCAAAATTTAATTTTATAGACATGTTTGAATATATCATTATCTCTCTACGAATATATTTGATCGATCCAGGTGTTGGTTCTATTCCACAAGTCTTGTACTTAAAGTTGCACCTGAAATTTCATTTAACAGACTTTCCATCACTACTTGCTCTTGCCAGCCCCAAAGGGATGATATTGCTTCTACCTTACACGGTCTTATAAAAGATTTATAGCAAGATTAAAAATATCGTCTTCTATATATAGTATATAGTTAAATATCGATATGTCAAATAAAAAAGGACATATGTCGATATATCCGAAAAAAATATTGATTTCTTCCAGGTCTGGATATTTTTTCAATATAGCAAGTAAATGTAGTTTGAGGGTTCCGTAGGGAAAACAGAAATCCTTGTAATTTTGTGATGTCTGTCCCTCCCTCTACCGTAGTCTTACAGTTTCTCTCGATTATGATTACTTACATAAAATATTACCAATTCATGCTTATTGTACAGTGGGTTGTTAAATAATAACCTACACAAGATATCACCCGATAAAAACGCACAGGTTTCTCTTAGGCCTTTTAATTTAGAGGTTTCAAGACCCCTTAGTCCTTTTTTAAATCTCTCGTTTGCAAATTAATAGGTACAGGATGCCTCCCCTCTTGCAATCTCTATTTATTCTGTCAATTATTTTATAAGACAATTCAATTAATATTCCCATGTAGTGTAAATCGTCATTGGAGAGGTCTGTTAAAATAATTAAGGCTTCATATCGCATTCTTCTTTGTAAAATATTAGGTGGAATGGGTCTCCCCTCATCTCTCTTGCTCATTCTTTCAGCCATGGGTTTTATTACAATTTTTAATTAGTATTGATTCGTTTAATTGACAATAAAAATTTCAAAATGGGTAGAAAATTATGTAACCCACCTTTACTCCGATTCCGACGCGGCCTCTTTTTATGTTTCAAATCTCACTCAAATACTCAAATAAACTTAGTATTTAACATCAGTTGGAATTAAGTTTTAGATTACGTAGTAACAAAAGATTGAATATGATTAGTGGTACACAAAAGTCCTAACTTCCAACAGGATGACAGTTGTTGCATATAAAATAGAATAGCATTTTCCGTCCCGTTTACTTCCTCAGAAATACTTGAATGACAGTTTTTGGACACGACAACCACTCTCAATTTGGGTGACATACTTTTTTAATCGAACATCCAACAGAGACATATTTTGCAGTAATGGGTGTATTTAAATTTAATTTTCTTAAAAATTATAATAATATTTAATTCTATATTTATGAAACACGGACGGTATAAATAGACAATCACTTCTTAACAAGGGGTATTTTTATAGAAGTCCTTTCAAACTTCCAAAAATCGACTAAAAATGAACTCGTTTTAAATACAAATGATTAAAGTATTATGCACTTTTACCTGCATATTAAAAAAAATATTTAAATATGAACTAATTAATGATTCGAGCAAATTAATCACAGAAAGGAATGCTCATATAAATTTATATATACAAGAAATATTGAAATAATTTCGAAGCTATATGCAACCTAATTCTCGTACCCTATATTTTAATCAATGTAAGTTACAAGTGAATTATGACGAACAAAAAAAATGTTTCATTTCAATTTAAGTTCCATACATGATTGACGTTTGCCTGGAAATAACTGCGACAGATTTCTGAAAAATAATAAAAGGTCATATTGGCACATGAAAATAATATAATTTATTTAAATTAATCGAATAAGTATTTTCATAGTCAGTTACAATAAACTTATAATTCGAAATAACATTACATCATATGATATTTTATAAACAGTAGACAGTATAATTTAATGAATATATCATACAGTACTTAATGCATACTTATTTATTGTACTCTTTATGTATACATGATTTTTTTCTTTTGAACATTTATATTTAATTTATATAATAATTATAATTCAAGTGTTTTTAAATCTTTTACGATCGTACACTTCAGTCGGTTTCAAATATATGTATATATATTTATGGGAAATATACTTAATTTTTAATAATGTAGCTTTAATTTTTTATTTACAATTGAAATTATCTTGAAGGTTAAAATGTAATATTTTAAGAGGTGTTTTAACTTTTTTACATCAATAAAAATACGTCTAATCGTAATGAAACTGTTTAAGATAAATGAATTTAAAAGTTAAATTACAAATTGTTTTAAAGGTGTAAAAATGTAAATAAGTTACCAGTGAACTTCGATGATGATTCAAATGTTATAAATAGTTATAAGTTTCCAAATCTTATCACTTCATTTAAATTTAATAAATTATTTTGAACATTAAATTTCTTTCAAAACCAAGTTGAATACTCTATTGGCCTTTAATCTAAATAAATATTTTGGAAGAAGCTTATTCTTATAATATTAAAATATATCTTTATATCAAGGTGGTTTCACTGGGTAACCATATTTTATATTTATGTGTAATCGAAAACAATGGTAGTAGCATAGTTAAATCACTTTAATAACCTGTGGGAAAGGTTTATGGAAAAAGAAATTAATTTATGTAAGAAATATGCAATAAATTCATATTTCGAAGTGTCGTGTATATTTATAGAGAAATACTTTTTTCTTTAATAGCTCTGAATCATGCTTGAAAAGTTTAGTTCATATTTACAAATGAAATTTTCTTTGCCTCTCCTACGAGAGAAATATGCTATAAGTTGAAATAGAAAGAGAATAAAAATATGTTATCAAACTTTATCAATTGTGAAACGTCATTGAATCCATATTCAGTCATCTCTCAATCATCAAACTAATTTTCAAAAAGTAGTTTATTTCGAAAATGCTATACTTTAATATTACATAAAGGTATTTTACATTAACGCAATTGAGAAAAGCGAGCCGTTTGCAATGCACTTGATCAAAGTGAGTAGACTATCAAATTACCCTACTTTCAGATGAATGTCGTTCATTCTAACGTTGACTTGTATATTAAGTATTAATATTTTGACTCAATTTTTTTATACAAAACGATTTAAGTTGATGATTTTTAACATTCTTTCTTGATTCACAATATTATTTTCCTTACATTGTAATGATGTTCAATTGATTCACTTTGGCTTGCCTACTATAACGTGGCAGTGAAATTATATGAATTTGGATAAAAATTTCGTCTCTGTAATAAATATTGCCCTTATTGAAACGTATAAAGCAAATTTCAAACTTTTAAATGCGTAGCTGAGAGTTTTAAAGTGAATATACAAAGTATTATATATATACAATTAATGAAAACTTTGCACGTTTCAAGTGAAATTTTATATTCCAGTGGATGACCATTACGCCACACCATACACAATTGTGATTTGTATTTTCAGTATCAATGTTTAAAAGAAAGTTTTAAAATAATTTTACTTTTGACCAAACTTTCTCCAGTGGCAATGTAAAATACAAACAATCTCTGATTTTATTTTATAAAAACAACCGGACTGTATTGGTGCAGGCGTGCGGCTTAAAGTCAAATTTAACTATCACAAACTTCAGCAAAATTTTTGATTGCAAATTTGAAACGGAGTTTGGTTTCAGGTTCCTTCGATATGTTGGGTTAGGCAAGCTAGAGGACGATTAAGCAGAGAAACCAGTTTCAGAGCTCTTTGCTCTGAACTCTTCACATTATTTATTAACTTTTTTTGAAAATTTATTCAAAGGCGAGTTAAGATAATTTTTATTGCATGATATTATTATGAATAACACCATAAAGTCAATACAATCTTACTTCGTTTTTCATCAGGAGATTTTAGTCCAATTTTGGATTTTAATTTATATTACATAAATTTAAATCGAAAATTGTATATTTCTAGATAATCCCGTTTATTAAAAGATTTCCAAAATTTGTTATCGACGAAATTAGAATATTTGCCGAAATACCAATAATCCCTATATCTTGTCACAGCACATGAACTTAAACACAAAACTTGTAATTATTAAAAACTATGATTTTTTAAATTCATTTTAATCATTTATATACCCATAAAGTTATGGTGTATTTATTGGAGTTGAGATAAGTGACGGTCACCTATATTAATCCTCTCGTCTTCTATGTGCAGCTCGTTTTCAAAAAATCACGCAATATTATTTCCTTTTTATTTTATTTTCTATACGCAACAAAGTTGATTTATACGTCTCATTTTGTGTGACTGGCAATTTGCTACGTTTTTGGTGGTAAAAAATATGAACATTTAAATTATTTGTGATATTACTATTTGAAATGAAGGATCGACCTCAAAATTTTATTCGGTTTTTTATAATACACTTTTCTTTCTTTCATTTTCTTTCATCCCCAGCGGACAACCGACCGTGAAAAGCGATTCCTAGCTAATGCATCGTTCTAGGTTCCGCAAATTTCGAAGCCTGGTTGACTATTTTTTTCCACAGTTGACGATTTTTACTTCTTCTCGAGTCAAACGTTGGTTAGGAGATCCCAGTCCAGATAAATGTCCTTGTTCCGGATACAAACCCGTCATATCACTCCAAGATTTTGTGGAAGGCAAAGCGTTTGAAAGACAACAAGTTTTTCCAGATTCAGTTTGAAAACCGACCAGGTTTTAGATTCGCAAAAAAGAATACGCAGGATAAGTACTCGTAATAGGCAAGGCTTGATTTTAACAGATATTCTGCCCCGCTTTGAGATAAACAAATTGAGGAAGGCAAACGCTGTAGCTGAGCCAACCCTGTTGTGGATCTCATTTGTAGCCATCTGTTCCTTCTCCTGTACCAATGATCCACGAATTACCATTTTTCTTGAGTTGGTCCATTCAGTTTCCATCGAGGTAGATAATTACTTTGATCCATCTGTACACATTGTCTTACTTTTATCGGTGTTTATTCTCAAGCCATATAACTCGGTGACGCTGACGATTCGATGAAGCATGTTCGTTTCTTGGACATCGTAATCGGTAACAAAGGGCTATCATTGGCAGACATTAGATCTATCAGGAAATCCTTTAAATCGTATTGTACTTCTCGTGATTTATCAAATAATTTTCAAGTGATTGCAGTATTAATGGAAATCTAAGACCAATTGTCAACAGGAGAGGCGACACCACGGTACATAGGCAAACTCTTGTTTTAATTGAAAACTCCTCCCAAAAATTCATGTCGAATTCTAGCACTACCTGATGAACTGTCATCTGAATAATATGAACAAGATTGAGAATCCGATTTTTAAACTTCCAGGGTTTCCATAAAGTCGACCAATGAACGTAATATATATAACGTAATATACATACACACTTAGTATTTCGTAATTTAAAATTATCGTTAATGAAAATACAAATGAGGTGTAGTTTTTGTACAAAGTGAAATGCGTTGAAGAACTTGTAAAAACATGGATAAAGATAGCGCCACATCACGTCGAGAAAGAGAAAAAATATTTAAGGCAAACCACGTTATAAATGTTCTAAAATTTAATTCTTAAATAAAGATTAAAATTACCTGCTGATAAGTACAAATGAGAATCGCTTTCAAATACGATGTAAATTTAATACAATGTAGCAACAATTAAATGAAACTACGTGATGTAGCATTATTTCTACTTTCTTTAAGTTCTTTACCACGATCTAGGTTTCGTTGCATTACATCTTGAGGTGGGTTATTAGCAAAGATTCAAACCTGAAGATCCAGAAGAGAAGAGGAATCTGAGATTGATCCATGATGATTTGATTACGGATGAATATTTTTAATGAATTCTTCAATTTAATTTAGTATATAATAATCCTTCAATTTAATTTAGTATACAGTTGGATGATAATTAAAATTTACTTAAAAAATATTACGCTGCCGTGTCCTGCCTTTTCAAATTTAATCAAAGGGACCTAGGAAAATGTTATAAAATTTGTACTGAATTTTGTATGTAAATGGAACTTCTGACAATTAAGAGAATTAAATTAATAATCAGCGTTATCTAACCTTCACAATTATCTTTACCGATATTAATAGAACACAAGAAATAAATGTTTTTCTACCATATTAACATTTATATTTGTTTTAGTTCAATTTTATTGGTACAGGTTAATAATAAAATCAATCGATCATATGTAAATGGCACAATTTACCTTTATTTCATACTTTTTTCTTTCTGCTTATATGCTTCTACGTTTAATATATTTGTCTTTAAATTTGTTGGGTCAACATTAATTAGTTTTGACAACTTACAAAAATCGAGCGATTATGCGAACGGTTTAGAATATGATAAAGAAGTTGCCATTAGAATTTCGCAATCCTAGGAATCCAAGAAAAAAACTAAAGTATATTTTTGAATAAGGAGGATCTATCGGAGTATATACACGGCAATAAAAATCACAAATAATATGAATTTTAAAACTGCATTTAGTTTCATCGAAGGTGTGCGATATAAAATATTTTAAGTTTAGAAAGGTTACAAAAATGTATAATTTTTTTCAACTTATTTTTGTTTTCTATAAAAGCGAAATAATAATTTCACTACATTAAAAATATTCTGTCAAATATACCTATGAAATACTTAAATAAGATGTAACTCAATTGATTATATTTACACTTTTAATTTTTGTTTAAAATGTATATAATACAAAATTGGTCATTAGTAAAATAAGAATGAAACTTCAACATACTCTAAATGAAACTCTTTTAAATGAATTAATTTGATTTTTTCCAACTAAAACTGAGACGTAAAATAGAACCAAAATTATAAGTTTATTTTGTTTCCGAAATAAACTTTCAAACGTGACCGAAATATCTCTTTCACATTTCCATTTATTATTGGCAATATTATTTTCTCGATCACTTATATAACTTTTTCAATTCTAAATAGGTGTAAGATAAAAATTCCAAATAGAAAAACTAATTTATGTAATTTTTGAAATTCTAATTACGGGAATATTCCGGAAATGGAAACATTCAAAACGTTTCATAACAAGTGCGCTGTATTATATTCTCTCTCATATTTCAACTCTTGATATAATTAAATTTCATATATTTTGGAGCCAAACTTAAATTCATCGTCATAACGAAAATTAAATTTGAATTCCTCCTTTCATATATTTGTAACATAATAAGTATATCGTAACCTAATTATAGTTCCATTAATAATATTTAAACATAAGTCTGTATTTACAAGTTTAGATTTTCTAGCATTCAACTCTTTTAAAATATATAATCAATTTTTGTACAGGTCAGTAAAGCTAATTAAAATAAAATTAAAAATCTTAATATATATTTCAAATGGTAAAAAGTAGCAAGAACGATACGGAGAGCAAGATTTCGTTCAGTTTGGGAAGTGGTAAACCGCCGCTTGTGTTCTCGTGCTGCATCGCCGCCGGGGCTTCACCTGGAACGTTAGTAAGGCGTTAAGAACGTATTGAGATTTTTGACGAAAAACCTGTACTTTGTCAAGTTTACTTCTATATCAGACATTCGTCTATGTTTCAATTTAATTATTTTTCATAAGATTCATAAATATACATATATACATATATATTTGTATGTATATATATATATATATATATATATATATATATATATATATACAATATTTAGAAAACTTCACCGAAGAATAATATTAAAAAAGGGGTGAACAGTGGACAGCCGTACGGCGAGCAAGTGTGGACGGTTCAGACATAAACACTTTCAATTAAATTTCGTTACTCTCGAGGAATACACCGTTAAGTGAGACACAATAAAGTAAAATAAATTAGTATTTTTTTCTAACTTCTGTTATAGAGTAAATTTTTATTGTTTTGCAATTATGTGCTTTGCAGTGTATCTCATATGCATTAAGACAATTTTGAAATTTTATGCGAACATGTGAATTCAAAGTGCAATATCAGGATAATTCATCATTATACTCTCAAATTAAGTTAAATAAATGTCTATTTGGTAATAATATACATCATTACTTTTATATTCCATAAATTATATTATGTTGTTTTTTAAATAAAATAAATTATTTTCATACACTATATAAATTGCAACAGATTTCTTATAAACATGGAAAACTAAGAACCAAGTACAAATAGTGACAATTAAAAAAGGGTTCATGTATCAAAAGATGAGTTTTTGCATCGGCTGGTGAAAACTCACTTTGACCCTGTACTTGAGGGTTGGAACTAAACAAATTCTCATAAGCAGTACATCACACAAGTTCAGAGAAAAAAACAATTCTTACGTATAATCCCACGAATAGAACAAAAGGAATTCATTAATGATGACTTTATTTATGACGTAAATTGTGTCTTGTGAAAAAATTGAAGAAGAAAAGAAAAGGAGTTCCTGCGTCTAGTAGTGCATTATATGACTTCCAATATAGTGAAGAAACAACTCTTACTTTATTGAAAATCATAGAGATAAGTTAATCAAAGTTAAAAGATTGTTGATTCTAATTTAATAGCTTAAAGAGTAATGTGTCATTGAGGCTGTTGGCTTGCACAAGTTAGTTGATGCTTCAATACAAGACATTTTTGAATCATATATTTCAATATTTCTTAGAGAATAGTAACCATTTCCAACTAATATTTTATGAATCGAAATATCGGATGAGTAACCATGTCTGTGACAATAAAATAATTCACACCAGATTAATGAAAAAAACACGAGAGAATATAATTATTTTGTGTAAAACGTCACAGTCATTTTTTTTTACCAAGGACATTTATGTGAATAAAAATCAATGAATGGAAAAGATGACAAATTGGTTAATTAAAGAGCCACTGTTGATAAGTATATTCTTAAACCAGCCTTCTCTACTTTTTATACATGCATTTGCAGGTTGTAAGACAATATCAGCCCTCCTAAAAAAGGATAAAATTAAATTTGAAAAAAAAATTGGAAAACAAAAGGAGTTAGAGGATGTTGCATGCATTTACCAAGCTGTTGTGAAATGGATTCTTTCTGTATGCGGTGATTTAAAATCTTCCTTTGTGCTAAATCTATTACATATCAACATTTTACCAAATGTTTAGTAAAACGAGTCCATACACAAATAATTTATTTACCGTGCGCAGTAAATATTGCTGTGGAACATCGAAAAAAAGTTCATTTGCAAATAGAGTTGTAGCAGAGTAAAGATTTGCTATCAAGCGAATGGGATGAAAATTGTCCAATAACACGGAATCCTATAAACCAAACATAGGCTTCCGACTGTATATTCAAAGTTATATCTTGTAAATGTAAATCTGACTCCGGAGGAAATAGTACATAAAGTTAGGTTATTGGAAAACGAACTATTAAAAGATACACTGGCAATACGTGAACTTAGTGGTCACCGGTAATAATATTGGATGATATTGATGAAATAGAAGAAAGTACTATGAAGAATATGTAAGGGATATTTGTAGTATATATTAATAAATGTATTAAATTTTAAAAGAACACATTTATCTTTTTCGTTTTAATTTTATGAACTTCGTTGTTTTCCTTTAATCATGAAACTACATGGCATATAATTTTATGCTGCTAATAAAATCAGTAGAGAAAATGAAGTTAAAAATGTCAAATTGCAGCATATAAATTATTGTACAAAATCCTATATAAGGTTCTTCTATTTTGGTAACTTTCTATGTTGCATTTATTTATGGATATATATGAAGCCAAGGGTGGAATCGATGATTATAAATTTTGACAAAAGACGATTTTCATTGCTGAGGGACCGTCATAAATAACCGATAGTGAAATATAATAATTTGGTTTGTGTTCAATATCTTGAAATATTTATCGTAACACTATTAATTTCGAGGTAGGAATAGATCGCGAGTCGTCATAGAATCACGTCTTTCAACGCAAAATACATCCATGTGGGATTATTGTACTTGAATGTTATTTGAATGATTTTTTGTAAATCCTTCCGCGATGGAAAAAAGGTTTTGACCATTTCAGGAAATCTATAAATTAGTTCGTTTATTTCCAACTACCTCAAAAATTAACCTTTTTTTGTACTTTGTATAAAACAAATATGCAATAGGTATAAGCTTACTTTCGAAAAATAACGTTGGTTTTATTTAGGAACAAGGAGCCTACAACAGACAAAGGGGCGGAAAGACAATGTACACAACACGATTTCATTCAGATCGTTAGATATGAACCTTTAAAATTATTCCCTTGTAATGACTTTCAGAATGCATAACCACCGAAAGAAAATGTGGCTGAAATCAGGGGCATGATTTATTTATGCTTACCAATCAATAAATCATGCCAACAATAAAAAAACACGTTCACAGGAAAAATATTTAAAGTATGACTACATGCTTTGTAATTATCGCAGTAACCACGTTCTATTTCAGTGATAACCTGTAAATAACTTTTTGTTTTCTTTCATCTTGTTTATAAAAGATTCATATAATTACATAACTGCATCAACAAAAAGCGGATGCTGCATCCATTTCAATGCTCTTCATAATCAAAAATCATGTGAACAGACTGTCGTGTCTAAGTTTCTCGTCAGGCGAGCATGCGTTTTATTGTTTTTCCAGTCAAATTTTTTTGTTCCTTACTATTCCCCACCTATTACACTTTGTCTCTCAGTACATATTTTGCCAAGATATTAAATGGTTAGCCAATAGGAATTTAACACTTAATTATATTTGGGAAACGATTTTTACTAATCTAGGTGAGAAAGCAATGTAATACTGACTCTGCACGACGTGCACAGTAACGCTGGCGTTCCTGGCGTTGGCTGGTACACAAGTGTAGTTTCCGGCGTGCCGCGGCTCCGCCCGCTCGATCACTAGCTCGCTAGATTGTCGCAAGTTGCGTACGCTTATGCCGTCTGCGAACAAAAGAAAATTTATGATGATACACTATTAAATTAGTGCTTGAAGGGCGGATTTAAATTTTTTATTCTTTCACTTTTATTTACAAAAAATGACTGTTTTTTTTATTAATATTTGTAAATATATTTTAGTGTTTGCCCTTTTGTTAATTTCAAGTTTGTTAAACCTAAGTTAAGCAAAACAATAATTAATAAAGTTTTGAAATCATTTGCAATAACTACCATTTCAAATAAACCTTTTCGGCAATGGTCGAAAACTCTATAAATCGTATATTAAATATATTATATGATGAAATAGATAAACCAAAGAGAGAAGGTCATTAGAGAGAGGAATTTCTTAAAAATATTAAAACAATTAACTTCTCTAGACTCTCATACATTAAGTTCAGTATAATACCTACATTTAAAACATAATATTATAAAAATTTTATTATCATGAAAACGCCCTCAAAATATCAACTAGCAATACTTTAAAAATGCTAGAGTCTTTATGTGAGAGCAAAAGAGATAATTATTTGTTTACTGGCTAAAAAGTTTTACCTCCTGATAAAATTTGTTACTACCCTTTTAAAATTTATTTATTTCCAATATAGTTCGGTTAAACCGACATATAGCTAGTATAAAATATTGTATTCTCTTTATTGTATTCTATATATTTATTATTATATATACATCACTTTATAAACAGAAAAATAAATTATAATATTTTAACAGAATGTAGAAAGAACGAAGGATGGATAGTCTATAAAAATCTTCATAAATATCTTACCAATATAGTATGAGTATTTTGAGGAGGTTAAAAATACTTGAAATAAGTTGAATAAATGCTGTAGAAAAATTTGAAGTGGTTCATCTTTAAATTCTATTCGAAATCCTCCCAATGAAATCCGTCAAGTGCTATAAAGTTAAAATAGTGATACGAAATATTAAAGGCTGTTAAATAGTTACACTGTATAATATGGATAAAAACAATTGTTATTATGCAAAGTGGAACTTTCCTTTATTTGTATTTAAATTACATCTCGACTAAACTAGAATAAAAAGTTACAACTGCAACCGGAAAATGCCACATTGAACCGAAAAATTTGTATATTACAGAACTAAGTGATAATCGAACGCCATTTTAATCTACTTTGTAATTTTATGTAGTGGTCTTATTCATTGAGTGACGAATAATAAAATTTAGCAGTTATATAATTGCTAACATTTTTATTTGTTTCCAATCTCTGCTTAGTGTTCATTATTTATTGTGTCTACATTTTTTTGTTATAAGCATCATTAATAATTAATAAATGTTAATGATGTGAACGAATTAAAAAATGTGGACACACGAAATAATGAACACTAAGCATGGATTGGAAACGGAATTAGTACTTAGTATTTCATGTGTATATTGAAATTAATGAATATCAAACCGCCTACATATGATAATGAGTGATGAAGATATTAAAAAGAGAATTTGTCGTTTCGGACACTGTTACTGTTATTTTGGTAAAAATAATAATAATTAAAATCGTACCATTATTTGAATATCAATAATTAAAATCGTACCATTATTTGATATTTGTGGGGGACAAATATCACCAATTTGATCGCTCCTGCCAAAAAGGAGAACAAGATGGCGGCACTATAAGTATTTTTATATTGAAATTATTTTGAGAAAAACTATCATCTATTTGGACGCAACTGCCTTCTCACTCCCGACATCGATTCTAAAATGTTTTTGCAATGAGAATCAAATATTGAAAATAGTTGTAAGTTATAATATACCTTTACTAATAATGGTGCCAAAAATTAATCTTAGATAACGCCAAATAAGAAATAAAATAAAGTCAACGCCATTACTTTATTTCTTAACTATTGATTAGTATATCGCAAGGTATTTTTTCATTACAAAATATTCACTAACTTTAGGCTGTTTGAAAGTTGAGAAAGTTAAAAAAATTATAAATGAAAAGTCTTATGTTAATCGAATGTATGAGTTGATTATCAACACCAGTAATGAAAAAATATAAATCCAGAGGAATAAAATATAAAAAAATTAAATTTCCTAGCGAAAAAATTTTAACCATCTTCACACCATTTGTAGATAATTAATGCGCTGAAATAAATAAATGTGAGAGTGTTTGATAACAAATTTTGCGGTATAGTATTATTTTCGAAAATAAATAAATTTGAAAAATATCGCTGCTACCATGGATTTTACGAATCGTTGAATCTATCCTTTCTTACTGGGGAATTCCTCTTTCCAGTTTCCGGCTCCATCGTCAGATTCTGGACATTACATTTTATCAAAACACTCGAGGCAAATCAGAGGAACCCAGAATCAATGAACATACACTTCATAATTGAAAGGGTATTTTACAACTTTCTAGCTTGATAATCATAATTTGACTGTCGTATATGATTAATCCGTCGTGAGATCTTGACAATATTTACATGGAACCTATAGAAACCGTTTTATTTTGAACCTAGAAAGCACAATGAATCGATTAACGGGTCTCCAAGTTACGAATGAAGATATATTAAAATAATATGAATACATAGATCTGGGAGACTCGTCCTTTTTGACGTCTGTTAAATATAGACAATAAAAAAATAAGTAAATATAAATTCAGTTACAGAAATACCAAAGAATGAATGAAAATGAATAAAATATGTCATAATAAATAAGAGCGTAGAAACTTTCAATTATACGAGTATATCTTTATATATATATATATATATATATATATATATATATTATATATATATATGTGTGTGTGTGTGTGTGTGTGTCTGTGTGTGTGTGTATGTATGTATATATATATATATATATATATATATATATATATATATATATATGTATGTATATGTATGCCTCCACCCCTTAATTTTGTCTATTGCACTAGAAAACATACCAGGATTTTTATTTTTTTTTAAAATTTTTATTTAAGGTTCGCTACCCACTTCTGCAATTCGAAAAAAATCGTTTATTTTTAAGAGTTTATTAATACCAGAAATTAGTTTTATGCATAGGTTTTGAGGAAAATATTATACCAAATAACAATAACTATCGTTCCTCTAAATTATTAAGTAAAAAGAAAAAAATTAGAGTAAATTTGCCTTCTTACAATTTTGGTTTTTCTGCCTATAATTCTTAACTAACAACTTTAAGTATTGCTTCTGCTCTTCATCATTAGTATGTAATTTATTATATTCTTCCATCAATGCAACACCTCTCTCAGCTATATCGTTAATGACTCTCATATGTTGTACAATTTCTTTAACCGCTTTCTTCCTCTTCCCATAGTTGAGGATCTTTCGGAATAAACTTGCAAGAAATTCTAGTGACTTTCAAAAAAAATATAGTGTTTGTTGGTATGAAATTTGCGATGTATCTGTTTACGATTTCACCATATTCCAAGGATGCGTTTTTCGGATTGTTTTCCGTTTCTTCAGTTTTCAGAGCCAAAATCATATTACGTTTTGTTTCGATAGAAACTCGTTTGTCAAAAAAAGATAAGCAATTAGCCCTTCGGAAAAATACCAAAGATGACACAACATTTTTTTGACGACTTTGACCACAACTGTGTTATATTTTTCGAAATCAACCGAATCGTTTAATACATGTAAGTCATTCACTGGGTCCATATGAGTCACTGGCTTCTAGTACGTGTTTGCTGGCTTCTAGGATTTCTAGTATGTGATGCCGGCATGCAAAACAAATCAGTTAATTTTGCATTTTCTGTTCTAGAAAAATACATGCTCCATTTATTTGACCTGTATTAGATGGTATTGTATCAAAACACATACATTTTTTTTATCATATAAATTCCATGATAAAATAGTCTCATAAATAGAAGAAGCCATTGTTTCTCCCTTTACATCTGGAAGCTTGGGAACAGCCAAGAGCTGTCGACTCCTTTTCAAGATACCAAAATTCTCTAGCATCTTTCCATCCCAGTGCACAGTGAGTATATGGTCGGAAATCAGCTTTAATAGACTCAGCAATCTGTTTTCTAATATCCATTCTTTGGCGACGTATAGAAAAATAGCTATCGTTATATTGTGTTGCGTCACAGCCCAGAAGTTTAAGTGCAGAAGCCAAAACAACAGTTGCTTTCCGGTCAGTCAACTTACCGACATCAAAAGTAGTAGCTAAAATTGAATCTAAAATTCTTTTTTGGCCTCGTTTCTGTGGTGTAGTACAACCATAGCTTGAAGAGGACCTTGGCTGAGAAGATACAGGATGACTTTGACTTATGTCGCTATCACTTTCATTCCCTGCAGGAGAAGCTAAAGAAGATAGTAAATAACATTTCTCAGTTAATTTCTTTATTGCTTCTTTTTCCTTTTGTGTCATCATTTGCAACTTAGCCACTTTTTGTTAATATTTTTTAAGTATTTTCGCATGGCTTCTATAGATATTACCAATTTTTCCTGGATGATTCTTTTCTCTTTATTTTAAAATTAATTGCTTATTTTTTTCAATAGTTATCATATTAAGGGCATTTGAGTGAGCAATATCAAACAAAACATTTAAATTTGATTTCCATTTGTTTCCTTTTTCTTTTATTGCTGCTCAGCTTTTTGATTTATTTTTTTTAATTCTGCCATTATTTGGAATATTTAGGTTTTTATGTGATAACATGTTGTTTTTCTTTGGTAGGAATAATTGCTTTTTGCCATAATGTCATCACATTACTTGCTGTTAATGACGCCGATTCTCTAATTGTGTTGTTCATTACGTTTTTATAATGAAAAAACAAACACATCACTTCTTTCACTGACGGTAATTTTGTTTGGACCGATTCGGAACGAGAGTGTCCAACTAACCATATTTCAGTTCTTTTTCGCGTTTTCATAACATTTGATGTCATTTTAGAAATACAAATACAAGAATAAAGCTAAAGTAATCACATTTACAATCAAACACATTCACTTTGACTCGCAACGGTAGCGTCACTGGGTAAGTGTATAAAAGAGCAATGGATTGTTTATGTTAATTAAATTGTGGGTATCTTCAGAGAGCACTGAGGTGCTGTCGAAATGACTAAACAAAGAACTGTTTACGTTAGCAACTAAATACCGTCATCAAAGTTGTATAAGTAAAACATAGCCAACATCGCAGTAAGTGCAAAATTTAAAATATTTCCTAAAAATATTATGAGGCGGTAGCGACCCTTAAATATTAATTAAAACATCCGAAATTTAAAACGAATTATTATTTTGGTAGATAGAATGATATTATGGGTTGAGAGTTAAAACAATTAAAGCTTGAATTTTATGAATCACCCCAATATATATATATATATATATATATATATATATATATATATATATATATATATATATATATATATATATATATATATATATATATATATATATATATACATATATATATATATATATATATATATATATATGTACATATTTATACCTTTATTTTTCATTTCCAGGATTGTTTAAATTACGTATCTTATGGGATATATGTAAAGACGATAACTGTGAAATAATAAGAAAAATTAACAATTTATTCTCACTTTGTAGATAAAACCACAAAAAAACCATTAAAGTGATATACGAAAGAATTATCACCAATATTAACGAAAAGGTTGATCCCTCTTGAACTTACCAGTTAAGAAGCTGATGATGACCAGGAAGCTATTGAATAGATTTACACAATTGGCAATTTCGTTTTCAACACAAGTTAGTTCGTTGCCGGATGCCAATGTATATTGAATTAAGATATAAGTTATCATTCCTTATATACGTATTTAGCAAAATCTATTGCTACTTATTTTCAATGACGAAAGACTTATTGAAACATATTGACAATAATTTTGTTTGCTTGGTTGTTTATCTCATTTTGATAACTCTTTAAATTCAATTTTGCATATGTTTAGCCTTTGTTGTGGAAATGAAAATATAATACTTCCTATTTATATGAAAGAGAAACTCTTTGATTTTTCCTCAATTATAACAATATTGCACTACGACGTTAAACTCCCAACCGGTTTTGAAAATAAATATGAAACGAAACAATTTATATATTAAAGTGTGAAATAGTAGTTAAACAATATAATTTTAGCAGTATGATATGCGCACAGTAATAAGCAAAACATTAATTTTTGTGTTAGCAACTAACAAACTAGTCATTTCACTTCACCATTATTAACTGTTATGATAAACGAAAATAATATTTCTGCTTCTTTTCGAAAGCACGAAGTTGGTTTACTGTAAGTGTAAAAGGTGAAGGGAGAGACCATGCAAGTAAATCTGTCAGGTGAAATTTTTATATTATTTAAATAAAATAAGAATTTTTATGATAATATTATAATAGGCAATGGATGAAGGTTATGACAGAAATTAAAATTTCCTTCCTAATATTTTCGGAATCAATGCTTGGCTATTTATCAATGCTTGGATACCTTTGCTTGCATCGTGTTGCTTCGCTACCTTTTTACCTTATATACAATTAATAAGGCAAGAACATTTTAATTTATTTTTCAGAAATATTTATTCTTCGTTTGTTTTATACTCACCGAAAATTAACTACTAAATAAACAGAAGAAAGAACGTCGTATATATTTGAGAAATATGTATAATATTAAAAAATTAGCTAAAAATTTATTAGTTACTAAATTAATACTTAATTGAAGTAAACATCAGTATAAATGAAAATAAAACAGGCCAGGTTAGATTAGAATTCCTATGCTATAAATAATTAGTTTGAACATTATTTTTATTCTAGTTTCAAAACAAGCAACTTTCTAATTGACACAAAGAAGCTATTCCAGATTTTTATTGTAAACCGGCGATCATGTGATGGATATAATTTTTCCGCTGCTATTGCGAGCATTTTGTATCGAGTACTGACAAGTAACATGCAACCGAACTAAAGTTTTTTATAAATAATGATACCGTCTGATCGATTAACCCCTCCATCTACATATAACCATCTTGTTTTGTCGTACTTGAACGAGGCGTATGTTCTTTTTAATCTTTGTCTCGAACTTTTTAATAACATACTCCCAAACAGCAGTTTGCAAAAATACAGAGTACCAATATTATATTATTGATATAAAATACTAAAAATGATATCACTAATCAAATCGAACCGATGCGATAATGCGATTAGACATAGGTTCGTCTGATCAAAAATATATAATAAAAGAATACTGACATTCCACAAAATAAAGCTAAAAGATTAAGCTATATCAAACACCATCAATAGCATCAAGAATAGAGCACGAGTGTAAAATGATGCGCAATGGACATATCAATCTCTCGTCTGTTCTCTAACCGGAGATATAATAGAGAGGGATTCGAGGGTTCGATGAAATCATTGGGCATATAAGGAAATTCTCTTGTTTAAATTTTCATATAATCTATATACAATTTTTATATAATCTATATAATCTAATACTAACAATGATGCGAGGAGTGTGAAAAATCAAATGGTCCAAAGAGAAAAAAATAATGAAGGAAATAGGGCAAAAGAAATAATTGGAGTCAATAAATTTTATTCCTCATATCACATCAACTAACAAGTTAATTATCTATTTGCTTTATTTTATTGAATGTAACTTCGAAAGCGCACAATTACACGATGACAGCAAGAAAAGATATTACATCTCGCACTAGTCGCTGATAATTATGGGGATCTATAAATAATACATATTTGGCAATAATTTTTTTTTGCTTTAAAAATTATCTACTTTAATTTATTTTCTTCTGAATGAAATTTTGAAGTAAAATCACATTTTTATTAATAGATGAACGCTGAGAAATTTTCCCATAAAATTAGCATGACTCTATCGTATATTATAATAGATGAAAGCTGAGGAATTTTCCTGCAGAAATAGCATGACTCAATCCTAATGTCATCTTCTGATGTAGAAATGCACATATTCAGCACTTTTGTAATTAAAAAAAAACATGTTTTTGAATGTATGTCTTAAAAATATATAAAAAATGTTATTATTATTATTATAAACAGACTACATATTTGGCCACAAAGTCCAATAAATAAAGTAAAAATACCATAAAACTTATTATAATTATGATTAATTTAAAGTGACATAAAAATCTCTTTCAGTTGCTTTTTCAGGATTACCATACAGTGCGTCGATACTTTCAAAAAATTCAAAAATACTATACAACGACTACTACTAGTTTCAGAGAATAACAAATTAAATTTGACGTCCATCGAATTACATATTAAGCCAGCTTGTATAAAACTCATCAGATTGCTTATAAATTTTCTGTTTTAGAATAATCACGTAAAATTTCCAGTGAGAAAGGTATATTTCTTTACGTGCAAGATTTTACATATCTGGACCTTTGTACATTTATATAGTTATAAATAGACTACATATTCGACTACAAAGACGTGTAAGTAAAGTGGACATATAGTAATATATATAATAATTGTAGTTAATTAAATTTAACGAAAAAATCTCCTTCGGTTGCTTTTTCATACGTCGATATGTTCAACATTTAAAAAAAAAACACTAGACACACAACGAGACTAGTATCAGAGAATAACGAATTAATTTGATGACCATCAAATTATATTAAACCAGCTTGCATAGAACTTTTCAGATTACTCACAAAATACCTGTTTCATAATAATTAAGTGAAATTACCAGTAAAAATATATAATTTCTATATGCGCGAGATTCCGGAAACCAAATTTATGTTTAAAGCTATAATTAAAATATTCAAATAAACTTGTTGGACATAGCACTGAAGTGACACGGACAAATATGAAGATAATTTTGAAAACTTTTTTACTTTGCACAAGCTGAGAAGGCCTTAGATGATAGTAAGACAAAGGTGTATACTCTTCCAAACAGTTTATATTAAAATAATAAATAAAAGCTTGGAATCTTCTTATTAGAAATTAATTCTTGGTAGTTTTTGTTCACTAATAGTTAAGAATAGCATTCTTACTTTGGTCGTAATTGATCATCCTGTGACCGAAGTACCAGAAAACGTACGATGGAGGCTCCGTTGACTTCCGCACCTGACACGTCAACCTCAGCATCGAGCCTTCCTGCACTATCTTCTCTGACTCACCCATGATGTCTGCGAATGCAGCTGCCAAGTAAAATATGAATATTATTTTCAGTTCCATTAATAATTTGGAAGTAATTTTAAAATCAGATTAAATAATTTTTTTTTGCATGTATTACCAATTAATTATCTAAGAGATTTTATTAATTTATCTTGTAAACTTTAATTTTCAAAAATTTCTTTAAAACCAAATCGGATTACTTAGTCTGTCTAAAACGTTTATTGACAAAAATTTCAGAATTATTTCCAATGTAGTATAATTACAGCAGAAAATGGAATTATGATGTGCACAATACCTATAACCAATTTTTCTCATAAATAACTTTTTTAGACATTCCAGAATATATTTAATGAAATTTGTCAGAGCAGTACACAAAAACTCTGATATAGCGTCAAATAAAAAGCCATATTTATAGTTATATTTAAAATGTATTGTAAATGGAAGGTTTGGTTGTCATAAATAGGATTTGAATTGAACCCCGCAAGAAAAGGAAAAATATGTAGCTGCTAGAAATAGACCAAGTCACAAATTGTACTAACGAGAGTAAAACTCGTGGCAAGATTTAAAATAAGGCATATCATAATAAGTGTAAGCCTGATTTACATACAAGCTTTTTGATTATTGAATATATTTTGCGTTAATTTTGTAGAAATTTATTATTCCCAAATAAATGAAACTACTTTATGTAGTCTTATTTCTACTTTCTTTTAATTCTTATCGCGACCTAGGTTTCGTTGTATTACAAGATCTTCAGATGGGCTATTAGCAAAGATCTTCGGTGGCTATCTATTATACTATTTCAGTTGAAATATTCTGAGAGTATATGACACATGATCACTTACCTACTAAGACTAGCTTAAAGAATATACTGGTAGGCGGATGTGTTGGCACCTGGCACTCGTAATACCCACCGTCGGCCGGCGAAACGAACTTCACGTGTAGCGCCCAGTCCTGAAGAAAAAAAAAGATTATCGGTATTAATTAATAACCACTGAGTCGAAAAACTAAACCAACAATATAAAAATCACAGAAGTCAATCCTTTCTGAATTGAATGATGATAATTTTTTTTTATTATCTAACTTTGTTATGAAAGAAAAGAGTAAAAGGAATTACGTTATTAATTTTCAATTGATACAGAAAGATTAAGTTAATGCTAAAATTTTCGTTCTTCAACAATGACGCCAAAACTTGACTGAAGACCAAGTGCTTATATTTCACATGCCGTACGTATCAGTATAAGGTCACTGTTCAATTTGGGAAAGACTTGAATATGAGTTTAAAAAAAGTAAGTCACTCGAAATAATATTTTCTTTTATTTTAGTCGACCGTAATTGATAATAGTAAAATTATTAAGATGCGAAGTTATTTGGAATTAATCATGAATTAAATTGTTTATGATCGTCATAATTTGCTTAATTTTACGGTTCACTACAATCAAAAGAAAAATAATACCGCCATAAAATCACTCGTGTGCTCATTTGCTCGTTTTTTTATACTATTGTTTATCAATATTTACTTTACTATTGTAATTAATATGTTTTATCAATATTTTTCGAAAACAATCTAGACTTTTATTATTTTTTTCAATTAAACATATCTGACTATTTGGAACATTTTATATTATTGAAAGCAATTATTTCATACGGTGGCAAAATTAACACATGTTTCATTTCATATATTATATCAATTGCATTATGACACACAAAGTATTTAAACAGCAGAGTATTTCATGATAACGTACAATCTAAAAAACCAAACGTTACATAAGTAAACAAATATAATATTATCTTTATGTTCATTTTATGGCATTCGAAACTATGTGAAATGAAAAATATTACATTTAATATTTGAGTTAGGCTAAAACTTGGAAATTTTGACTATAAATATTTTGAAAATATCAATAGCGTTTTTGTTACAACGAAAAAATATTGTTTTTTCAAAATATTGTTGTGTTTGAACATCGATCGTATAATTAATATTATAGTTATATACTAATTGAGAAAAAAACTCAAATTTAAATGTGCCAATATTTTCCAGCGAGGATATCTCTTAATACTAGTCTTTCATGTGCACTTTTACTTGATACTTGTGATTTTTGAGGGCCAAAATATTAATTGTCGATACAAAATTAAATGTTTCGAAACGATTTCTGACAACTTACTTATGAAATGACACCCTATCTGTAAATAATTTTAAAACTTTTATGCTTTGAATATATTTTGTTGATCCATATATTGCTTCTACTCCTATGGCAATCAAAACAAAACTTGTGCCAGAATTTCCATTTGATCATTAAGTGCGTCACAGCAATCGAATATTTTTTAACAGAAGAATTACCTGAAATCCTTTAGAAACAAGAAAGCTTACACAGAAATCTGGAAGCAAAACCTTTTCCACAAAAATTTCTGAAACGGGAAACAGTTGTTTTGTGTCTTTGTTTTGATTCTGTTAAGGTAGTAAAGCTAATCTCACGTCGAAGGGGTGTGGCTTATTAATATACATAGAAAATCGTTCATTTATTAAATAAAATAAATTTCTAAATAGTTTTTTATAAAGAAAACATTACAGATACTGTACATATTATATCTATAATGCTGATATTATTTTCGAAAATTTAGATTAAATGCAATCTCTAGTTATTCTTAAAAAATTTAATCCATTTTTAAAGCAATTTAGATTAAACGCAATATCTAGTTATTTTAAAAAATTGAATCCATTTTCGCGATTAAAGCGGGAAAATATGATTATCGATTTTAGAATAATAATTTCTTAATCCATAAGAATACATAAGTGCGAAAATTTGTTGGTTTGTTTTTTTTTGCACATCTGCAACTATATGTTCCAATTCAAAAAACTTTTTATGCTAGAAAATCCATATTTTGAGAAAATTGATAGTTTAGAGGGAGTTTATGCACAGTAATATAAAAATGCAAAAAAAGTCGGTGAACAATTTTTCATTGTAATGCATGTATTCCGCGCATTTACATAAAACTATAAAATTATATAATTTAGTCAGGGAAAAAAAGAGATGAAAAAGGAATTATTTTAAAAACAAGGAGTAACATAAAAAGCAAATGAAACTACTATTTCGAATAACATACACATAAGAAATTCCACAAAATTTCGGTGCTGATGACATACTATAATAGTCGTAAGAAATGGGTATTTTTAGCGTCATTTCTTAATAAATAGTCATTAGGAATACCCGTCTATACCTAGATTTCTCAGTATGACTTTAGTTAACGTAACATTAGCACGTAATTTTAAATTGTCTACTTCAGCCTAAAGCAAACAATAATATTAGAATCATTATCTAATTAACACTAAAACTAGCTGAATCAATATTAAATATTAACAATGGTAAAAGCAACATTTCAACTTAGCTTCAGTGACAGTCAAAAACGCCTCTTTTGAAATTCACTTAGTTTTCAAAACTCCCTTTTGATAAATAAATTTCGTCATGCATCTACAAATGACCTCGACACAGAAACGTTCACGTCTTTTAATTTTAAATATAAAAGCCTTGATCCTTATTAATTTTTTTGTCTTATCTATAAAAGATTCCTAAAAATATGTTTAATACGACTACATTAAGTTAATTTATATGTAAAGTCTTGCGAAGACTTTTTAAAAACTGGCATCCTCACCTTCATAGGTGTGTTAAGTATTTACGGTATTGAATAACGACATTTAAGTTAAAGTTTCGAGATCAAAATTTAAGTTAAATATGAAAATTTTAACGAATAGACTAAGCTAAATAAAATGTTAAATATACGGAGAAGGAAAGTAATATCATAATAATTGAAAATAATTTACTTGTTTCATAAAACTGTCCGCTAAAGCTTTGCAATATTTCCGCCTGCTTTTTTTATCAAACTAGTACAAAATAGAGTTGGAATTAACTATCAAAATCAATATTTGAATTGGACAAAAAAGTCAATGAATAACGTTGTAAGTGGAGTGACTATATGCAATATCTTAAGTATGTATAAACAAGTTAATGGAAAGTTTGTTAGGAGATTTAAGATTTAATATTTTAATACAGGAACAGTTACTATAAAGCTACCTAAATTTTAATTAGAATCGTTAAAGGAAAAGAAATACGTGGATCAAAAGAAATGTGAAGAAGAATAAAACTTTGATCATCATGTTCATAGGAATCGGGCTTAGAAGCAAAGAAGCCTGTTATTAATTTAGCAGGACATTCTGAAAATAACCTTAAATGAAACTCCATAGTTTATGTTTGCAATATGAATGTAAGTACAATCTTAACTGCTAGTACATTATCATATGTTTAAATTTCGTTTCATACTAGATACGATTATCTAAACTGTAATCAATTAATGAGTGTTACTTAAATATGTACATTCGATGACAAATTTTAAATTAGCAAAGTGTTCAAATTTAATAAAATCAAAGTGTAAATCAGTTAAACATTTTTTCTACGTAGTTACGAAACGCACTTACGAAAAGTCAGATACGCATGGAATATTTAGAAGTGTTTTTGTTCATTTGGCAAGCATAAGTGGAGATTTCACTGATAATGGAAATTAAGCTGAATCATTGCAAGTTTTCACTTAATGTTCATTCTCAGTTAGTTTTCAAACTATTACTACCAAAATATAAATAATTTATAAGGAAGGAAAATGTCATTATAATTAGACAAAAATTTTAAAAAAATTCCTTGGTATATTCCATGTAGCCGTTTTTATTCTAAAAGTTTGTGACTAAATCTTTTCACTAATGTGTTTTTGATCCCATTTATATTTTTTTATCAAACATACTTGGCTATTTCGAAGCCCTTAGAGGGAGATGGCAGATTTGATATCATTCAAATAAATTATTTATTGCGACATATATTATTTTAATTACATTACGACACACGATGTTTAAAAAGAACTTCAAAGTAGGAAGAGTCCACATTTAGACCCTTATAAACATTTAAGCGTAGATAATATTTCTATTTAACCATCTAAAAATATTAATTTTTCACAACGCAAATATATTGAATACTACGGTATTCAAGAGATACGTCTCTCAGAAGTGTAAAAGCTGGTGCATATTTTAAAATTTATAAGAACTAAGATAATGGCTAGAGTTTTCCTGTAATCTTCTAATTAATTTATATCAAGCGTTTCTTTATATTTTCAGATTGAATAGTTCTGAAGGGGAAGGTGGAGGAGGAAACACAAAGTGAGAAAAGATGAAAATAAATGACAAAAATAAGTCGACATAAACTTTAAAAGAAAAATATAACAGTGATTTTGAATCGCGTAATTTTTAAAAAGATCTCGAAACTTAAATGCCCGCGAAATATATTCTAGGCAATTATCTACATGTTGGATAATAATATAAATAATTGTTGATATTTTATTACAAAGACATTGTGCCTATAGACGTTTTATGTCCCTAGGTGTTAATGTAGTCCTCGTAGTGCTACTCGTGTTTAATAACTTTTAATCTTTATTTTGCTGTCATACACACTAAAATTTTCTGACCATAAAAATATTTATCTTTAAAAATACTACGGTTTGTCTACATAGTATGTATGGCCAGCATGACAATCCTTCAAAACGTACAAATATTAATCAAAAATTTGTTCACTGATTAAAGGCTTATCCAATTACATAGTGGATCTGCAATATAACTAGGTGATGGAACGAAAATGGCAAGATGGCGAAACCCGATACGTTAAACCGCCCAGATTCACCTCATTTACTCTATCTCGATCCACTATGCAATGTAAACCTTCAAAAAAAGGAACTACTAGCTGGTACACAATTTTTCTTCTTCTTCAGTGGTATGACAGCCGGTGATAGACTCTGGGCTTATCAAGAAGTCAACTATTAATTGTTCTATTTTTAGCAGTTGTATACCAGTTCTTAACCTTCAGTACATTCGGGTTGCTTTCAAAATATTTCATGCATAGCACTTTGGGTCCTTCTCTTACTGTAAGAGTCGTAGATTTATTCAAAAGATTCTTTTTTATTTTCTATTTCATCTATATGGAGGGCCCATGTCATTATCTAATTACAAGTAACATTGATATCAGGAAGGGTACAGTGATATGGAAAAACCTTTTCCTTCGGGAAAATCCCCTACAGCATTGGGAAATGCGACTTGAGAAGGAGAATTTTTTAATAAAATAACAAATCAATTTTATTAAAATTTGGACTTTTTGGGATGAGTAAATTATTTATTCTTCAAAATCTCGAATTTTACTCATCTTACGTATTTAAAATCGTCTTATGTGTTGTTTTGATTAACAACCATTTGTTACAAATATTATTATTTAGAAAGTATTCTAATAGTAAAAAATAAGAACAATAAATGTTCTTATTTTATAAATGCATATTTTTAGAGCCTTTAATTTTACCTTTGCCCTACAAGATTGAGATGACAGCTGCTACATAATAATTATGCCATGGCCTTTAGATAAATTTTGTTCCATTAATTAACACGTACATCCTTCTTACAAAAAGTAACTAAATCTAGTTGCTATTGCCTTTTAACAAGTTAAATAATGTTCTAAACTTCAAAGACATTGCGTTAATTGCTTGCGGTTCACAAGGACTCTAGAAAATAATTTGTGTTGGCCCTGAATGGCTCATTGACTATGTTATAGAAATTTAATGCAAAACCAAATAGAAGGAAAACCCAACGTGACTACTGTCTTAGTAAACATATTTAAAGAAAGTTTCTTATAGAAAACTTTGTAAAAATTCCAAATACTATAAGAGTTGATAACGATAATAATATCAGTGGAGAACTATTTTATACTGATGTATGGTCTAATTTTGAATCTAGTAAGGAACACGTAATAACAGGTTTACACTTCTTTTATGCTAAATATGAAGTTAATATTACTGATGTCCACATTTTATTTCAAAACAAAAGCTTAAATTATTCTCTTCGTCAATATAATAAATTGGTCATAAATTCTATTAGTAGCCATTAAATATTGGCTGATACCCAATGAACAACCAAAATGATAACTTGGTAATTGGCACTAGAAATATTCCCACTTGAAGCATCCTGCTACCTATCGTCAGTGTTATATACTAACTCAATTCCCACGTGGTACCCCATAATATTGTCTATTCTATTTATATATTATATGCAACAAATTATTTATCTGCTAATACATTAACACACTGGCACGATATTTGCGATTTCAAAATTAACATCTTGTTATGTTATACCCTTCGACTATAATGAAAAGTATTTTGACCATGAATTCTTTTCAGGATTATACAATAATTTTTACAATGCCTCGTTTCTAAATTTGGTAAAACTTTATGACCTTGGCTGTTATATGAGACGGATATTCTAGAGTGCCCATTATTTTTTACAATGAACACGAATATTTTAGAGGGCTCAACGCTTTTTCTAGCGAACACGAGTATTCTAGAGTGCCCACCTGCTTCTATACTGAAAACGAATATTTTGGAGCGCTCAATCTCGTGCTGTAGTGAAGACGAATATGCTTATATAATTATTTTAATATGCTTATTATAATTTATATCTAAATAGAATACCTCATATAATAAAAATTTATTTTCTCTTTTTATGGTTGATTAGTCCGTAAGAAATTAACTAAGATTTATTTATATTCATAATTTTTTTTTGACAGATAATCTATAATTAGAATCAATCATTAGTTTTTAATCACAGTTTGCCGTGGGTCATATTAGAAAAACCGTTAAAGAAACTTAGGCGACTAAGAAATTAAATTGACTCTTTCTCCTTAAAACAAGAGTCGGTTTCTATAAAAAATAACTAAAATTACTAATGGAAAACCGACAATCATTTATACTCACAAAAATTCACGAATTATTTTCCTTTTAAATTTGTTGCTTGCAGTTAAGACACATGAAATATCTGTCTTCTCTTAGTATTTTTACATTCTTCATGATTACAAGATTCTAGGTGTTATATCTAGTACTTGGTAGTACCAAAACTCACCCTTTAGTTTGTTTTATATTCTCGTTGCTGCTCTTTAGCGTTTTCATTTTACTACTAATAATTTTCCGCTTCTTCATTTTTTATTTCCTCGAATCTCTTTAGCCTTGTGTTTAAAAGCATAAAATGAATCTTTAGTATTCCAATGGCCAATGTGATAAAATCATTTTATTTTCATTTAGAATTAACAATTGCCAATTTTGGAGCCGAAATTAGTTCTTGAAAAGGTGTTTTCACTGTTAATATTTCGGAATTGCTTTTGATTTTGATAAAGGCATTTTCTCTCCAAAATTGAATATATATTTCTTTCGGTGTTGATATCAATTTACGACTTGTTTTGAAACAAGGACCTAAATTTTTTAAGTTCTTTGGCCATAAAGGAAACTCAAAAATGTGAATAATTTTGGTGCGATGTGTGTATTGATTTGAGAGAGTATATATTTGCATGGTACAGATATTCCCAATACCGAAGTATTTATTTAATAGTCTTAGTATGGCCCAGAGTTTCTTATGATACGACAAGTGGACATTTCCATTAGATTCAAAATATTATTAAGAAGCAAAAAGGATAAACTAGTGAAATTTAGTTGGCATTCAAAGTTACGAAACTCAAATAAAAAGGCCTAATAGAAGAAATATAAAATATTGTGAGTATAGATTATCTAAGTAAAACTAACGCTAACTGTATTTCCGTCTTTAATGGTAACTATACCAATGTTTAGAATTTGATAAAGTAACCAATAATTCCTGTTTCTTAATCCACACATATTTGAATACTCAATTTTGAGTGCGAAAAGAAAGAACGAAAAGCCTTGTTATGGAATCGTCCGGGTCATTATTTTGTTTAATTTCTAACTTTAATTTCTTATTGAGTTTTTATTTCACTCTTATTAAATTAGAAAATTAATTTTACAATTAAGTTAATTAAACAATTAAGTTAGTAAAACTTTTGTACGTAGATATTAGTCAAAGTATTAATAATAATTAGCATGTTAAAAATATAGTATAGAAATACTTCGGGAATTGTTCACGGCCAAAAAATATATTATCGATCATACTTCTGTCCTTAAAATGTAATGCTTTCCAATCACAGTAATCTGAACGGAAATAAAGCATTTTACAAATACACAGTTCTTAAATTCTTTTTTCGGCTTTTCCTTGGTCGCCAAGTTTTTCAGATCTTGATAAAATTTAATTTCCCTTGTACACACGTTACGTTAGGAAAATGTATTGTGAGTCGTGGAAATAAAATAAAAACATTCTCCGTCTTTAACAATGTTTTGTACAAACTGACTTTAATCGTTTGTTTTGTGTAATCTCGTTAATAACATGTTAATATGACAACAAAATGGAGTCAGATTCCGACTGATATATGTTATACTTTTTACTTAGATATGTATTATACTTTTTACTGAAGTACAACGAACCCAAAAAAGTTTTAAGATTTTTATTCTCTGTATGAATGTGCTAAGTTAATTCCCCGTAGTATTTAAACATATTCTTAAAAAATATATGGTTTGTAAATTTCTTTAAGGGATCAGAATATTATGATATATAAATCAAATAGAAAATACAGCAAAGCAGCGATGATATTGTATGATATTTCAAGGATAATTATGTAAATTTTAAAAGAATAATCTCACAATTTCGAGCAGCCCTTAATATACTTTTACGATTTGTAACCACACCGAGACTTCGAGCATTAAAATAAACTAGCGTGACCCGTGCGAAGTCTTCGCATTATTTATTCCATTATGAAGCTCAGATGACAGATCAAACAAATATTTTACTAAAATTGACATGTAGAGGCGCAAGTATCAAAAGCATTGAGCTAAAGCGCCACTTTATTTATACGTGAGTGGATTTGAAATTAAACAAAAATTTTACCGACCGTCAATCATATTGACGTTGAGCCGTTAGATGGCAGCATTGCTGTTTTGTGTATATAATTTTAATAATTAATTAATTTGCAAAAACAATAGCAATAATAAATTTTTTAGTTGTGGATGCCGGTAGAGCAAGCAATTGTCTATAAAATAATATATAATTTATGTGGATTAGTTGTGAGGTTTTTTCTAAAAAGGGAGTGTAACATCTTAACCTTAGCGTATTAATATATGTGATGATGATGATGATGATGATGATTATGATGATGATGATGATGATGATGATATCGTGTATATATGCATATAAATCATATTGAATTCTCTGTCTGTGATTTTGAAATAGACGCTTGTTAAGTGCCTTATGAGATTCTTAAACTATTTGTCTGTCCGTCCATCTATATATCAGTTCGTTTGGAAAGAAATCATTAAAGGTTAATTGATTACCAAAGTTTCAAATTATTTATGTACAGACGATGAAACGAGACATAATATCAACTTTATATTATTTTACCACCAGCTTGCCTGGTTTCTAAAAACAGATTATTTTTGTCTAAAATAGGAATATAAAAATGACACTTTAAAAAAATCTGCACTCGTATTGTCGAATTCGAACAATTAAATAAATACATTTACACGAACCCCTACCTAAGTATGTAATGGTATATAATTTAGATTGTATAGAAATTTATTAGGAAGATCGTGTTACCTTCATCAATGATATAAGTGCTATCTCAGGTTCATCGAGTGGAATCCATTAATGAACATAATAAATTTCAAAGAGGCAATACGTAAGTAGACGTCGGTTTGAGTGCGTACCTGTATTATTTAAAAGGTTGTTGGAAATGTTTTGTTACAAATCAACTACGATACCGATTTTAAGCAATATAAATTATTTTTTTATATTCCATTAATTATCGACGAAATTTCTTGTGACGTCGACAAAAGCCAACCATATATTTTTTTCTATGGACCTAAGTTGATTAATAATTTTTATTTTAGACCCGAAAATTCCTTCTTTAATTATTGCCTTACTTAAAGAAAGCAATTTTGTTTTGAGAAACCAAAATCTAAATCCGTCTTTGGGAAGCACTTTCATAAAATACTTCATCAAACCTAGATCTATATGTAACGGTGGTAAAGTGATTTTCGCAGTTGGTACTAATGGTTCATTTTTGTATATTTTTCTGACCATGCACAAAATCAGTTCTTAGAGGCGAGTTTTATTTTACGTAGTGATCGAAATGCGCTATGATATCCAGTTCACAGAAAAAAACAACAATATTTCGTATCCTAAGAATAAAGACACTACCTTAAAATCTGCACTGCAAATCCCTTCAGAATTTGTTTTAAAATATCAAAGGTTTTTTAAGTGGGTACCGTATGTTACATGCAAAAATTGTTTCGCAAAGTAAACAGAGTAAAATTTCCATTATGTGTCTTTTATGATTTGATGTAAATTTTAATTAATTTTTGTATTCACTAGATTTAAAAAAGGGTTACCAGAGACGGACTGACGGGCATGTTATATGGGATTTTTTCTCTCTCTGGAGTTTCTAATTACCAGAGACTTAATTTATACTTTTTTATTCACGACGTACCTTCTGTAGTGACACACTAATATTTATTTAAAACTTTCCATAGCCAAAACGTATTCGCGGACATTGATTTTTTTTTGAAATAGGTATTACTAAATTTAAGGCTTTTATTACTGTTAGTTTAGAGTTTATATTAATAACGGCCATGTTATATAAAAAAAATACTAAATGAGAATAAAAATATCCCTATTAAATTAAAAACTTAGATAATGTAAAGATTTCTTTAACGAATTTCAGTTATAATACAATATTTTCGGATTCATAAATATACGCCTATATATATATATATATATCTCAATTTTTTTTAACTACATCAAAATGGTCGAAAAATATTTTTCCGCATGAAGGAAAATATGAAATACTTCTGATGTTCACGAGGAAAAATTTATTACATTTTTTTGAATAAAATAAAACGAAATTTTATCGCTTTCGTCTAAGGAACTTCCACCATAAATGTTGTAACTGAATGATAAAATATGTAGGATCTAATTACAAAGCATTTCAATTATAATTAATGATTAGTTCCTTAAGTAGGTGAATTAACAGTTTTCTTTAAACGAACGTATTTGTTTGACTAACTCCGTACGTTAGGCTGACTGCTCGTTAAACTTAATGTGTGAATGATGCAATAAGGTCTCTACCTACACCACAGCCGACGTAACTGCGTACTTGGTACTAGTGTTGCGTTACCGATTGACTAATTTCTCTCCATAAGTGATCACCATCTAATTCATACTTGCGAAACGAAGGAAAATTATCAGTTTATTAGTTTTATTGCAGTTAAACTGAAAGATATTTATGTAATCTTATTCTATCTAAGAAACGGGAAAGTTACTACAAGAGACTGATAAATCTAAAATAAAATATACGAAAAGTAACATTGACGGTTTTCAGACAATAAAAACTTTAACTAACTAGAAAACTTATAATTAATCTATTCTTTTTCCGAATAGATTTCGGCACTTAATGCATACTTTTTTTTTATGGAACCACTGATAGAAAAAGTCGGTCTTATGCCTTTAAATATACATATATTCATACACACATACACATATGTATATATATATATATATATATATATATGTGTGTATATATATATATATATATATGTATATATATATATATATATATATATATACATATATGAATTTTATTTAATTAAAATTTTGACGAAGGTCTGATACATCTTTACCTTACTAACGTACCAGGTGAAGCCCCGGTGGCGATGAAGCACGAGAACACAAGTGGAGGTTTACAACTTCCTAAACTAAACGAAATCTTGCTCTCTGCATCGTAATGGTAAAAAGTATCAAGTACTTTTTACGATTTGAAATAGCTGTTAAGATTTTTAATTTGATTTTAATTAGCTTTACTGACTGTACAAAAATTTATTACATATCATAGAGTTGAATACTAGAAAATCTAAACTTGTAAATATAGACTTGTGTTTAAGTATACTATATATATATATATATATATATATATATATATATATATATATGTATATATATATATATATCATTGTGATTTAGCTATATTTTTCACAGGCGTAAAACCTTAAGGCATATTTCAAAAATTAAATCTTCTAGGATACTTGTTATATTTTTTCTGAAATTCAGATTTTACCAACTCTATTTTATATATATATATATATATATATATATATATATATATATATATATATATAGTTCCCAAGTTCCCTAAATGCTAGTGAGAAAAACAATATATTCCAACGAACCCTTCATTGGGACTTTCGTTTTTTAAACTAAAAACTAGTTTTTTAAACTTTTGTACAGAGTTACATTACGGGGTCATCAAAACCAAATTTCTTCTTCTAAGAGTTTTTCTCCAACTAGTGAAGTTGACAGTCAACTCTTATTCCTTGAATTTTTTTCCATCATTATTAGTTAACAGAACTCGTGTCTCTCGTGTCAAAGAACTTACTCCAGATATGCAATAATATGTTATTTGGTGGTTTTCAAAAGCGTACTTTTCTAGAATACCCGTCGCTGAAACTCCTCATTGTTGACTTTCTGAATTCAAGATGTAGATATCACGTGTCTTTAGGCCCATATTTCTAAGGTTTCTTTATCTTTACTAAGATATTCCTTAATAGTTCAGGCCTTTCAACTATATATCAATACTGACCAGATAGAGACTTAACTACTTTAGTTGTCTATAATTAAGTTCGAAAATTATTGTGTGGGATGAAATTACTTAATTTAGTCAGTATGAAAATTGAACTTATGGAATTGTATTCAAAAAGCAGAAAAAAAAACAAAAAGAAGTAAATATTGTGATTAATATCCACGTGAATATAAAAAGTGCAGTATAAAGAATGTTTAGTACCTTTAGTACCTAAAAACTTTTCAAAGTTCATTAGTGATTAAGCTATAATTTATAGCTATTAGCTATTGAAATTGCCGACAGATTGTTTTTGTTCTAATATCCTGGGTGATACGTAAAAAAATTTGCTTTTAAAAGTATTCTTTAAATTACACAAGTCACTTAAAAACAATATCAATTGTTTTGTTCAGTAAAAGTTGGTGTATTTTAGCACTTGGTCTATTGATATTTGATTGCAATTTCAACACAGCACAAAAAAACATTGCTGCTGGTTTGAGCGGGTGGGGGTGCGCATTTGTATAAATTTCATATAAAATCGCAATCAAATTCATTAATAGAAATTTTAATCTCATTAAAAATGCTGAAATATTACATACTATTGAAAACAACTGATATTCAGATAGATTTAATTGAAATTATTTATTCGCTATTCTTATCACTATAACAGCATATCCATCAATGTATGAACAACTTCTTTATTATTTCATAATATCACCTGCTCTAATTGTTCATTACCGCGTACGTAACATGTTTCTCATCGTGAACGTTAACAACAAAATCAATGTAGTTTTTAATATAGTTTTAAAAGATTATAAATTACATAAATACATTTTTCTACTCGAATAAGACTAATAAGATATAACAATAAAGGCACTTACATTTATTCAAAAATTGATGGCTCGATTCGGACGCAAATTTGCACTTGTACCAACGCTTAGAACCATTCACTACATTGTTATAAAAAACAATATACTAAGCATATCGATAAGGACGTGAACAGACAAACCATCATAAAGAAATTTGATTCACATCTTTCAGCATTTTTATTGTACGCATCTGTGCCCTTTGAAGTAAGCTTCTGTCTTCGCAATACTGCCACGTATTGTGTTCTCCTTTTGTTTGCACACGTTTGGTATTCAGATATGCTTACGCGATAAATATGTTTTTTACATACTAAAGACTTAAATGTTTGAGTGATCCCGCCTCGGAATTCAATAAGAGTGTGGATCGTGTTATAAAGAAATAAAACGGCGAGTGGAAATGCGACCGATGATGTAAAGTATATTGCGGGAAATGAAAATTGAACCGCATGTAGGGTGTCAGTTTTTGTTTTTAGAGATAATGTTTCCTGAAGAATTACGATATAGATCGGTTTAAATATATAATGTACAAGATAAAATGTATAATTTCAATCTATAATATCCATAAGCAGGAAACAAGAGGAGTTTAGATGGGACACTTTCTAAATAATGGTATTTAAAATTGTTTTATAAATTTTGAGAAAGCCATGAAAAATATCCGTTTTTCAGGCAGATAAAGCTATTTTGTTAACAAATTATTTTTTTAACTAGCTATGCTCCGTATAGGATTATTTTAATATGGCTGTAACCTATGGATACTAAATGATTCCGCTTCGTTTTGCCAACGATAAAGGTAGTCGAGACGAGAATTTATATATCAGAATACTCAAGTTTCTGCACCTTACACATGTTAGTGCTTTTATACTATTTTATGTTTTTTTTAGGTTTCTTACTAAAAAACGAATAATGCAACCTTTATGACTCACATGTATGTCCGTATATTTGTAACAACCATTGTTCTCAGAAACCGCTTGAAGTAGAAACTTGACCTATTAGTATTAAGACATATTAACACAATAGCTAAAATTCAAAAATATTCATTTGGAACTTTTAAGGAGAGCAAAGTACATATTGGAAAATCGTTTCTTTCCCATTTCATAATTTTTGGTATTATTTCTTCAAAGATGTATTAAAAATATGATTAAAAATAAGTCCCCTTTTTTATTTTCGAAATTTTTGAAACTAAAATTACAAACAAATTTTGGGATTTTCAGAAGCTTACGCAAAAGTTCTAAGTAAACTATGGCGATGTTTCTAGATGTCATAAAAGTATTCCTTTTTTTTATTTTACAAACTAATCAACCTAATATTACAAAGAAATTATGGGATTTTCAAAAGCTCAAGCAAAAGTTGTAAATAAACTATGGCGATGTTTCTAGACGTCATAAAAGTATTCCTTACCTTTTTATTTTCGAAACTATTCGACCTAAAGTTACAAACAAATTATGGGATTTTCAAAAGTTCACGAAAAAGTTATAAGTAAACTATGGCGACGTTTCTAGACGTCATAAAAGTATTCCTCTCTTTTTATCTTCGAAACTATTCAAATTAAAGTTACAAACAAATTATGGGATTTTCAAAGCTCACTCAAAATTTGTAAGTAAATTATGACGATGTTTCTAGACGTCATAAAATTATTCCTCCCTTTTTATCTTTGAAACTATTCAACTTAAAGTCAGAAACAAATTATGGGATTTTCAAAGCTCACTCAAAATTTGTAAGTAAATTATAACGATGTTTCTAGACGTCATAAAATTATTCCTCCCTTTTTATTTTCGAAACTATTCAATTGAAAGTAACAATCAAATTATGGGATTTTCAAAAGCTCACGCAAAAGTTGTAAGTAAATTATTACGATTTTTCTAGACGTCATGAAAGTATTCCTCACACTTACGAAACATATAGTCAGCAATACATTTACATTTTTCTGTTTTCAAAACCGACTTCCGCAGAAAAGATGTGATGTAGAAATTTGGAAATTGACACGGTAATATATCGTATTAACCTCGTATTTTCAGTACTAAATTTTTGAAAATATTCGTGTGAAGTTTAAGGAGGAGGTCAATAAACTTCTTAAAAAATATTTTTTCTCTCAATTTTAAATCGCATATTTATATATATATACACTGAAAGATATGCAAAAATGTAGCACAACGTTATCTTTTTCCGAAACTACTGAGTCAGAAATTGATAAAGAATAGAGGTGGTAAAATCTGAATAGAAGATTACAGAAAAAATATAGCAATTATCCTAGAAGATTTAATTTCTGAAATATGCCTTAAGGTTTTACGCCAGTGAAAAATATAGCTAAATCACAATGTTATATATATATATATATATATATATATATATATATATATATATATGTATATATATATATATATAGTTCTGCATTGAATTATGGACTTTCTAACACGGAACAAGTTTTGGAAATGGTGCGTTTAGCTTCAGATGTTAGCGCGAACAAAGAGATAAATAAACACATTTTTGCTTTATTATTGTCACAGATTTTTTAATTGCATTCTACATATGATATCAGCATTTATGATCGCGATTAAACATTTTACATACATAATAATACCAGCATAATATATGTAATATATAGAGTTTGTAATATTTTCATTACACATAACAATCAAAAAACTTGTTCCATATCAAGAATTGCATGAAAACAGTGCATTTCACCGACGTTAGATTAGCTTTACCATCTCCATCTTGAGACAGCCAAACTTAAATACGGGATGAATATAATCTAAACAGAATCAAAATAAAGACACAAAAGAACTGCCGTCCATCTCGGAACCTTTTTACGAAAAAGGTTTTGTCTTTCAATTTCTTCGTAGTATTCCTTGTTTTGTAATGGGTCCTACGTAATCCTCCTTAGGCTCGATGTAAAAAAATATATGATTGCGGTGAAACACGTAATGGATAAAGTTTCGGTTGTCATATATTTGTAGAAAGGTCAGAATTGTCTTTAAATTTATGGATGTGGATAGTAGAATTTACCTTTACGAGAATATTTTTTACTGGTCTATAATACGACGGAGGTAACATAATTTTTTAATCACTTCTTATTCATAAAATGCAGTACTAACTTTATGGAATAGAATAGAAAAACATTGCAATTAAATTGCATATCATAAATCACCAAGCAGCTTCACAATCGCAATATTAGTCAGTGGATCAGAAAACAATACTAAAATTGGTCGCGGTTTATATGTAAGCGCACGAAGAAGCATATACACTGGAATATTAGTATCCACTACAGTAAGAAGTGGACGCTTTATGATATTCATGTCCACTACAGGATGAGGTAGATACTTAGGAATATTCGTGTTCACCTTAGATTGGTAAAATATTGTATGATTTCTTCTTCACGCATAACAGATAGAAGTATAAAGTGCCAACAAAATCTAGAAGGCAGGATTATGAAAATGACTATTTGACTCTTAAAAATGCGTGACCAAAAGTATTTTCCGTTTCAAATAAAAGAAATTATTTCAGATCATGTTCATTTTGAAATCTCAAGTATTGTGATAATGTCTTACTAGATGAGAGAAAGCTAATGGTTACCGGACAGACAAATGATACGCTGTCATTATAGGTTTTTTACTAGGTATAAAAATTGGCCTTATCATACCATCCTTGTTATCGGTCTTATGTCACATTTCACTTCCATAGTGACTGCTATAACCATCTATGAGTATATATTAAATAAGTCAGTAAGAGAGCATTCACTTTTGTTAGTTTTTTACTGACTCTTTATATTTGTTTAATTTGATAGTGAGCCATTTGGTGCCACAATAATTAATTTTTTTGTATCTACATCGATCGCAAACACATCCAAGATGTTTGAAGTTTAGAACACTATTACGTTTTTCAAGACGTATAGCGATTTGTGGGTGTGGGTATATATATTATATATATATATATATATATATATATATATATATATATATTAATAGAATTAGTAAATGTGATGGTCAATTCATTTAAGGGCCATTTAAGGGCCGCTGAGTATTTGCCATATAAAGAAAAAATGAAAGAATCTTAAATGATTGTTTTATGTAAATATAAATATTTTTAAGTATTATGTTTTAAAATTTATTTATTTATTTATTGTACTTTAATGTATCTAATTGACACGTACAGTGGATTTATTGCTGGAAGAGCAATCTCTTACAGCCAAACAGAACATCAAACAAGCTCCACTCGATGAACGGCCGGAATTCGAATCCGGGTGCCCGAAATGCGTCTCGCAGTCAAAGGCCATATGCCTTGTGATCAACCCAACACACCACGATAACGACACCCTTTAACCATTCTAATGAAAAAATGAATAAAAATAATGCTTAAGATTTTGATCGAAAATGAATTTATTCATCACTAGAACATTTAAATTAATCGATTCTCCATTTTACTAAATAAATCCCTTTCTCTGATCGTACATTCCTCAGTGCTAAAGTTTACAACTTTCTCCAAGGAAAAAATTACAATTCTGAATATTGTATCACTTTTCCCACAGCTTACGTTAGTGATACACCGCTTCCCTACAATCAACTATATAACATAGTTTCATTTATTTGTGAAATAAATATTAAGAAATTGTGAAGTGTTTGTATTCTACAAGGATACTTTCCGACATTAAAAAACTGAGCGGTTTTTTAAATGTTAGCTAATCCCGAATTTATTCCAAAGACATAAATAGACAAAAGGTGAATCAAACATTGATTCTTCCAATACTTGTTAATTTCTAAGTATCTAATAAAGGACCCGACTGATTTAAAAGCAGGTGTTTATTTTAAGTTTACAGAGAAACACATCAAGTTTATTAAGAAGCATAGATAAAATCTGTATGTAAAATTCTCACATACTTAGGTAGAAATATAGAATGTTTTTTTTAAATATTATGGGTCTATTTATTGTCGAAGTCATGGTGTACTCGTGTATTGACAATATAGCTTACATGTTGATCTATCATGTGAATATCATAGGATTTTTGGTCATCATATCGATTTTTTGTTTAATTTCTAACTTATAATAAAGAAAAGAAAACTAAGCCTTTCAACTACTGGGCGGCAACTAATTTCCATGTATACTTACAAAAACTGCTAATAGTGAAACACTTCCTTTTTGGCTTTGCTCTATTTGAGTACAAACGTATAAAACCCGTCTAATTAAAAGAACTTAATTTTAACACAACAATAACAAATCGTTTACTCGACTACACAAACATATTATTTCACATCATTTTACACAGGACATTATTAACGACGGAAACCTAAACCGTTTCACATTCTATTTTTACCATTCACAACATGTTTTCGTAATGTAACATGTGTACAATTAATGTAATTTTATCAAAACACGAAACATTTGGCGATAAGGAAATGGTTGAAAAACACATTTAATGACTTCGTAAATGCTGAATACCTTTATTACGACTCGAATTCCTGTTACCGGAAATGGTTCAATTTTAACGAAAGAAGTTAGATGAACAATATATTTTCCGATCGTTGAACAATTCCGAAAGTCTTTAATAGCAAAATAAATATGCTAAGTATTTTTAATATATTTTCATAACTATGCGTGGAAAAATTCGTCTAACTTAAATATAGTAAAGTTAAGTTTATGATTTTCTTATAGAGTAAAATTATATAAATTGGTTATAAATTAATGTTAAAAATTAAACATGAAAGACGTGATTGATTCTGTGTTGTGTGTAAGTGAGTGATGAAAGGAAACTGGTAAAGAAAGAGTTTAAAAATCGATTGGACGTCGAATAAGGTCCAGATGATTATTACTTATGTCAGAAATTTAGTAAGTCAAAATTAACTAGATATAGCTACCGTGACTCATATATGAAAGAGAGGTAAATATCGCAAACATTTTCAAAGTTTGCAAAGTTTATTTTAAGTTGCTAACAATTATTTTAAATATGAGAATTACTGCAAAACTTTTTAACCCAATACGCGTTACTGAAATAATTATACCACCCTTTTTAATTATTTAGAAATAAATAGGCTTACGATAAAAAATATTGTGACATTAAATTTCACGTTCCATCAAAGTTTTATTAACATTTATAAAGGAACGTACGCAAACTCGATTAAAGTTAAAACTTTTATAAGACGTCCGAATTTATACGTCACGCAACTAATGAAACTTTAACGGTTAAACTACGTAAGGGTATAATTTATTTATACGCATGTAGTCTCATCGCCTATATATTAAATTACCTGAGATGATACAAAAAACCTGAATACAAAAAAATTTAAGGAGGATCGACATGCTGCATTTTTTTACTTCAAAATACTTTAACCGCATTTAGATAATATTTAGTGGATATTTACAACTTAAACATTTTACGGAAATTAGAGCATTTGCTTAAAACATTTGTTTGTATCTATTTAATTCTGCAAAATGCTACCTTTTATAGTTTAGTTAGTGTATGGTTACTATAAATAGAAAGATTTTAGATTAATTTCACTTTTAGATGACTAATTTAATGGTATAATTATATACGTGGCCTTCAGACTTTCAATCTGCCGTACATAAAATAGTATATGTGTAACAGTTTTTTCAGCGTTCATTTCGTTATCGATAAGACTGGCAAATTCTTTTGCAACTACGTTGACATATTTACGGTAATATAAAACTTATATATTTTCATTCATAATCATCTTTTTCATAACAAGTGTCTTTCACGCATAAAACACATCACGCTAATGCAACCGGCATCAAGTAGTTATGCTATAAGAAAATAGTTCTGTTTTCCATGGGAAAGTGAAAAATTTTGATATAATTTGGCTCAAGATGCCGATGTAAAAGAGCTCAAGCACAAGTAGTTATCACGTACGAAATGCGAAGGATTTTCCAATAAATGGGGGTATAGAATATTTCCATTAAACAGTCTGAACTCTAAACGTCTCATCTGTGTTACAACGTATAGTAAGTAACCCAGCGTATTCAAATGAAAATCGATAAGAAACAGAAAAGAAGATTACCGATATCGCCTCACGTACAAATATCTAAGGAACATTTTTGGTCGCGTTTAGTCATTTGGCGATATTTAATTTCATGTGAACTCCAGATAATAGAGTTGGCATCTAACTTGGTTCTTATTAAAGTCATATAAAATAGGTTAATCGAGGAAACATACCTGAAGTTCCTAGTATTATGCAACAATAATGTAAGCCTTCTGAATCACTTTTACCAAATGACAATGAATTGTCAGGCGGGAATCGAATTGTACGCCTAGATTAACTACTCCAATACATGGGCATATAGGTATATTGCCAATATTGTATTCAAATTCGAGAGGAATTTATCACAAAGAATTTGCTTAAATTAAGCCTTAGACCGTTCACAATATTCCACTCGAGAATAGCATCATGATGTAGAAAACTTTCAAGCTGCTTTAGAAGCTAAAAAAATCTTCATGATATTCACGGATTTAAAGCAATGTGTACTTTTAACTACAGTACCGATATCAATTACCAAGATAGTGACTATTAAACACCCGATTTTCGAACCCTGTCTGATTCATATATCGCGTGAAATATGAATCAGATATAAAATTACTTATTTGTACATATTGCTTTCTATTCGCAATATATGTAGAGAAGCTTAACAATTGTGAAGACAAACCAGCCTCGCAAAGGCGGTTTAATAGGATCGTATAATTCACGCGTTCAATTCACCTTTCTGGTAGTCGAAACATGCAACATCGTCTTCAAAACCGAGATATATATCAGAGGAAACATATTCAAGTAAAGAGGAGGAATTCTTAACTGTTGAAAGTCTAACACGATCTGATTTCTATTGCTTAAACAGACATTGCGATGCATCATATCACCGCCACCACCCGAGTTTCTCAGTTGCGTCGCGGCACCATGTAATAGGCGTCCAGCCATTCACCGTTATGCACACACTAATCCAAACATTTTTCACTTAAAACATTTATATCGTAAAATTCAACCAAGGCTTTCAAAGTATACCATCAGCTTTCCTTTATAGCAACGCGTATTATGTCAATATAAATGTAGCGTTCGTATATAGTGCTGTAGAATCCGATGCCGAGTATAGTGAGAGGCTTTCAGATGGGCCTCGAAAATATCCTTTCATCGATAGATTTATCCTTCGGCCAGATTGTAGTGTTTAAAACTACATCCAGTTTATCTTCTAGTTTGCTAAGCTTCAAAGAAGCATACTTTCTTTTTTTAAGCTTTTCGATGACTGTTAGAAAAGTATAATCTTTTTTCATTATAATTTACCTATGATTCTGGTGTAGCGTAAAATGTAAGATGAAATATATGGTCGTATTTCAAGTGCTCGATAGCCAATAAATCGCTGTCATTTTCTCCAATGCAATGTATTATTAGCCTATGCTAACGAACGGTTTAGGGTATGTCGAATGTGTTCGGTGGCATTCAGATATCGCCGGAAATACTTGGCGTAAATTTAATGGTCACCGGTTGTCCTCGGCAATCTTCGGCACTCGTCGTTAGCTAAACTAAAGCTGATTTGGACATTCAATACCAGCTATGTCGATATGTGAACCTAGTTGGGCTGCTCATCTAATTATCGGGTGTAATATGAGTCCGGTTCGTAATTTTTCTTTGATCCACAATGGTATTATCTCATTTGTTACCGGGTCATTATTTATATATCTACCTTTCAATTAATTAATTTTTTTTATTTTCTTTGCGAAATTATTTCACTTTGCTTTAGAATTAATGATGACTAATTTGCTGACAATTTATTTCGTTTCCAATTTTTGTAAACATTTTAAAATATTTTTTAAACCGAATTCGTGCTTAATTTTAACATTATTTACAGTAGTAAAATAAATAACCTAATTAGATTGCTTGACCAGTGAAGACACGCGACCGATTTCGACTAATGTAGTAGAGTGACTGATGAAAATATTTAGCAAAAAAATACTAAAATAAAAACAGCTATGTCGAAAGTGTAAATGGTTTCTTGTATAATTGCACCAATTGTAATAGCATTTTTACTTATGTATTAATACATTTTTCTTAAGCGTGATAATGTTAAAATTTACTGAGAATTTATAATAAGTGAAAATCGAAATGACCAATGTTATTTCCATTGTTAAGAATGTGTTTGTTAATAATTATCAAAAACAACCGTAAAAAGTTCTTCCACATCTAATTTATCGTAAGTTTGACATTGGTACTATGTAGAAAAACATATTTTGAAAAATTTGTTGGGCTTAAGATTTAGATAAATTTAAAGATTTTCGTAATCTGATATTCTTGGTAATTAACCAACACACAATTTTAGGTACCTTTTTTATTTCTAATTTTATATAAATTCCACGTCTATTATAAAATAAAATTTGCAAAATTATACTGGTGTTCATACTATAAATATAATCTAATGAATTCCATTCGGAATTATTTCCAAAACATGTAAATAACTTTGTAGAATGCTTAATTGCTTCATAGCTTAATCCTGATGAAGGTGATGGGGACAGCCTTGATCTTCCCTTATAGTTTCTTTGATCCAAATATTTCTTTTCTTTTCAATTATTTTATTTATAATTCAGGTAGTATTACAGTAACCGTCTCTGTGATGAAATATTAAATCTTCTAGCTCCTGATATTTTTTTTTACCTTTTTATGTGGAGTTATTTTAAGCAACAACTCCACGTATAATATTATCCATGGGCTTTTTCTTCAAACTTTAGAAACATTTTCAATGGAAATTTCTTTCGATTCAATATTAATTTTTATTGTACAATGAGGTTTATTTGATAATAATTTTAATAAAAGGCAAGCGACTGAAATACGATGTTTAGTGAACAGCTTCATTAACCTTAATTATTTTTCAGTATTATTTTTTTATATTATTCTTCGTCATATATTTCAAATTTATCTGTTTGTCTCTTTAGTTTATTTCGTTAGAAATTACTTTAATTTATTTTTAATTTTATCTTGTTAAAAAAATAACATAAAAAGTTATCTATTTTTTGTATTTTACAAAGATATAATTGAGAGATTAATATCGTAGTAGGCTTACAAAAACCATTTCCAACAATTTATGTTAAAGCGGATGACGTCTACTTTATAAATTGCCACTATGAAGTTCAATGCATTCTTTATTGGATTTCAATCTATAAACCTGAAATAGCACTTAAATTATTAAAAAGAAATAACATAATCTTGGTATATAGATCGAAGTCATAAATCGTTACGTACTTAATGCATGGCAGTTTTTTCTATTTTTTTTTAAGTTTTCAGGTTAAACACAAATTATCACTTTGTTTAAATTCCACGCTCGTTCCTTTGCATTGCCTCTCCATTTTCCCCCACTCCCCTACCTACCTCCTACTCCAGGCGCTATTTAAATGTTCTGTAAACTAATTGCATCAGAGCACGAAACACTTGCCCATGAGGAAATAGCCGAGTAACACATTTAATGACTGCGTAAATAATAGATGTCTTTATTGGGTTTAGAATTACTGTGATCGAAAAGGGTTATTTTTACACGAAAGTACGATCGGTGAAATATTTGGCAGTCGTTGAAAATTACGAAAGTACTTTAATATGAAGGCGAATATGCTTCAATAAATTGTCCCAAATTTGTATATAATATTTTCTCTAACCTATTTATAGAAAATGTAATTTTTTTGAAGTAAAATTAAATATTTAATCTTTATGTAGAAAATTAAAAAATAAAGACGGGTATAATTATTTGTGAGACGGGTATAATTATTTGTGAAGGCTATTTCAACAAGAGTAATGAAACAGAAACACACAAAATTGAGATAATATGAATGAATTTCGAAAGAGGTACTGTTTATTATCTTAATAAAGTCTGTATATTTATATAGTTACCACTAAGAACGGAAAATCAGTTAATGTTAGTATTACCTAGGTAATATTAGAACTATTAACAACCAATTCAAATTTAAATGTACACTATAACATTACTTGCCCACATTACATAGTTAATGATTTCGTTAATTAAGCTTTGCCTACATTGACTGTTTGCATTATATTAAAATATTTCATAAAGAGATTTCATAAAGATCATATGAAGCAATCAAGGCATACGTGGATGTTCTACAAATTATTTTAGCATGTTCTAAATACCAATAGTATGGAGAATTTTGAAAATCTGCGTTTTAGTACTTGATTTGCGTCCGTGTTTCAATATTTGATTTTCACATGACAACCTACTTTGAAAATTAAAATTTATATAAAATTATTAAATCGGAGAATTTTTAACAACGAAATAAACACTGAAAAAGACGTTAAGATTAAAAATTAAAAACCTATCAGGCACGAGCAGAATTTGTCCCATGAGGATTTTGTACATATATATTTAGGCACTTATTAACTTTTAATGGTACATAGCATTATTAGTAAGTAATGATCTATCTTCGCATATCTTTTAGGTAAGCTTTTTGTAAATATACTTAAATTTATGAAAAAGTACTTTTTATTCCTCATAACGAGCTCTTTCAAACAATATGTAAAAAAAATTGAGTGCCTTTTTTACCCCCTCTTTTTTATGTATATATTTTTGAAAAGTTAGCAAGTTGGAGAAGTGTGAATTAATAGCCGTGCCAAATTTCAATTTTGTACCTTGAATAGTTTCTACGAAAAGTGGTTCTAACAAACGAACCTAAAAATGAAAGCATACTAACACCTCAACTCAAAATGGATTTATTAAAAATGAGTGTATTTCTGAAGAAGCATTATTTGTTATATTACGGTTTATTATATTAGTGAAGAAGTCTGAATATGATATATTTTCTACTACATACCAAAAATCAGTTGTCAGTTGATTTTTCAGCATTACCTAAAAAATGTTAGGAATATTAATTGCCGATTTAATTTGAAGTTGAGTTTAATTTACTTGTTAGATCTAGAATTAACTAGGCTGTGGCCACATTATACGTTTGCCTTTAGTTAAAATTAGGAATCATACTAAGAAATTAATATATTATCATTCTAAATACCTATTTTTCCTATATTCTGAACACCAAAAATATTAGGATGTTTTACATCTAGGATAAATATAAATAATTCATTGCATCAGTGGTTTTGTAAATTATTTTCTTATCTTTACTTATTGTACTGTTTAAGTTACATTGTATCCAATAATATCAATACGCAGATGAGAATACATTAGAATGAGGAACTTTATGAATTTTATTCACTTTTGTAAAATTATCTTAATTTTGATGCTCTCCTTCTCTCCCCCATCCTGCCACAGTTACTAAATATGTGCGCTCGGTTTGCTAAACGACCATAATAAAACGAATGAAATAACTAAGAACTAGCGTGACCCGTGCGAAGTCTTCGCATTATTTATTCCATTATGAAGCTCAGATGACAGATCAAACAAATATTTTACTAAAATTGACATATAGAGGCGCAAGTATCAAAAGCATTGAGCTAAAGCGCCACTTTATTTATACGTGAGTGGATTTGAAATTAAACAAAAATTTTACCGACCGTCAATCATATTGACGTTGAGCCGTTAGATGGCAGCATTGCTGTATTGTGTATATAATTTTAATAATTAATAATTTGCAAAAACAATAGCAATAATAAATTTTTTAGTTATGGATGCCGGTAGAGCAAGCAATTATCTATAAAATGATATATAATTTATGTGGATTATTTGTGAGGTTTTTTCTAAAAAGGGAGAGTAACATCTTAAAACCTTAGCGTATTAATATATATGATGATGATGATGATGATGATAAGCTCGCCATATACTCGTACATCCTCTTCCTCGGAAACTATCGTCTTTCTAAAAGTACATATAAGAGATCGTGGATTTGTTCAATATATCCTGGATTTAAAAAAAAAGCTTATTTCTATAATTAACAAATTAAGTTAATTCATGGATTAATTAAAAAATGTCAAAAAATTTAAAAACCGTTTCATAGATTGTCTAGATTAAATTTAAATTTATTATGACTTTCCAGAAATTTTAAAACTCGCTGAAGTATAAAACCAGACATTTTAAAACCCTACCAGAATAAGATAATGTTTTGCTACTATATATGCGTTACTAAAATTTATTTGCACTGTGGATTTCATCTACAAAGTTACTCCTAATTAATATTCCTTTTGTTCTTGGTTTTGTAATTTAAATTAAGCGTGTAAATTACATCATATTTAATTATTGGTTATGCAATTAACGATTGCACTGCGACCAATATTATGTATAAAACTTAATGCGGACGAAATTATTTTGATTAGTTTCATACGAATAATAAAAATTAGCTTGAGCTCTTTAAATATAAATAAAGCCAGGGCTTTCTTTTAATAACTTAAATGTCCGGGTTTACAAACAAAATAACCCGGGTTTTCATCTCACCACTTTTAGTTATATGAAAGTTAGTAAGGTGACATTAAACGGAAAAATTCATTAATAAATAAGCTTGTCTTTCTACCTTGAACCATTTAAACATTGTCTTCCGATTTTTGTTATATTATTTAGTGCTGCTCTATTCCAATATATTATAGAGTAATAGGATATTGCGTACAACCTTCTTCATAGAATGAGTATTTTTACGTTATACAGCTTTTACAATCGAACCTGTAATTCAAAACGCTTGCACTAACAAACAAGTTATATAAATCGAGTTAAATATTAATATAGGCTGAAGTAAATAGATGAAATTGAATAATATATGCCAGAGATTGCAATTAAACTAAAATTTTAGATAATAACATCAGAAGTATATATATATATATATATATATATATATATATATATAAGTATATATATATATATATATATAAGTATATATATATATATATATATATATATATATATTCTGTGTAATATTTTTATTACACACAACAATCCAAAAATTTATTTTACTCCTGAAACATAAAATTTTCCATTCATAATATAAAACTGCGTCTCGCCGACGTAAGATTAGATTTATATTCATTATCAACTGGGTCGTGGCTGATTTTTTTCCGAGCAACCAAACTTAATACGAAATGATTATAATTTGAACAGAATCAAAACAAAGACGCAAAAGGACAGCAGCTCGTCCCGAAACCTTTTTGTGAAAAGGTTTTGTTTTCAGATTTCTTCGTAAGCTTCCTTGTTTGTAATGGGTCCTACGTAATCCTTCTTACTTTTGACGTAAAAAGATATTCAATTACGGTAATGCACGTAATGAGTAGGGCTTCCGCTCTTATGTATTCATGGAAAGAACATTAATATTTTAAAAGTTAAGTATGTGAATAGTTGAATTTAATTTTTTACGACAATACTTTTTTCGTTCACCTACAGCACAATAAATGGAGTGATGCAGAAAAACATAGAAATTTCAAAGAAAATCACATACTACTAAGCATCTTCACAATTCTAACCTTAAGCAGTCAATGAAGCGGGAAAACCTACTAAAATTTGTCGTTTTTTACACTGCTCGATCGACTGCTGTAAACGTGTGAAGGACTTTACTACAGGAAGAAGCGCAGTCACTAGGATATTCGTGTATCAAGTGTGCACTCAAGAATTTTGTGTTAACTACACGAGGAGATGAGCTCTCTATGATAAATATCCTAGAGAGACACAAATGTGTATACTACGTAGAGGTGTTCACTTAAGAATTTTGCGTTTACTGGATGCAGTGGTGAGCACTTTGGGATATTTGTGTTAACCACAAGTTGGTTCAATAAATGATTATTTCATTGCCTCGTATAATAGCTACAAGCATATCAGGGATTTTTTTAAATAATTTACAGTAGTATGCCTTCAGGGATTTTTTGAAAGTATACAAAAAAATTTGTATCTCTTCCTATTTTCGAAATTATCAAACCACAAATTAGGAAAATAGGCTTTCTCGAAGTCTACCTACAGATTTTGGAAAAACTATAACGATTATTCTAGATGTCACTGTTTTTTAGATTTTTACGATATAAATATATATATATATATATATATATATATATACATACATATATATATTTATATTGTCAAAATATTTATTTGGCTTAGAAGTATATATTAGTGATAAGTTATAATAAATCAAATAATTTTGCTCTTCGCAATATAAATGTTACGTGGGTTCATACGAAAGTCACGGAAGAAATATTTTTTTTAGTTTAATCAAAAATTAAAGGAAATATTTTACCGTCGAATACCATAGAGTGGACATGAAAATGATATTATAAATCTTGATATTATAAGTTAAAACTCTCTCCTCGTAACATTTTTAATCCTTTACTTTTTTATATTTGCGTGACATTTTTCTTTATTTTATATGCTTTATTGTTTTCGGATATTTTATTATAATTTAAATAAATATGCAAAGAAAATTTTTTTATTGTTATTTTTGTATAAAATAATTGCTTAGATTAGAAAAAATAAAAATATATAGGTATTCCTTTTTAGAAAAATATTCACAAAAATTTATGTTAAATCAGTTTTGGTAGTGGTAAAAATATTTATGAAAATGTTTAGTAAAATAAAAAGGTTTTTGAGGTACATAGAGAATTTTTTATTTTTCACCTATTTTAATAGTATTTTTCACCCCTTATTAATAATAATTTGAAAACTAATGGAGAATTAACGATAAGCAAAAAATTAAAGTCTGTGAATAAAAAGCGAAAATTTGCAATGGATGTTACATATGTAATTTCCATTATCAATGGAATCTCCGATTATTATTGCTATAAGAAAAAATCACCTCTCAAAAACTTCTGCAACGTTCTTCTTTATCTAACTTTTCTTAACACCTTTTCGTTATCTAGTAACGTGTAAAGAAAAATATTTAAAAAGATTTGTACATAACTAAATTTTATCATTCCTAAACCGAATATCTTTTTTTACATAAACATATTTAGGTAACTCTCTTTTCAGTCAACTAGAATTTAGATCATCATCTGTAAGTAGAACATCTAGCATAATACGGAAATTGAACATACATTTGTATTCGTTTTACAACTAAAATTTAAGGCGCAAGAGACATCTTGCGAAATTATTTCGATATGCCTATAAATTAGTATCATGCTTTGTTGTTTTGAAAACCTTATGAACACGGTAAACAAAATCTTAACCTTCTTTATACTTTTTTTAATCTAATCCTTTGCATATAAATTAAATCATGCTTCCTTTCCCATGCTTTCTTTGATGTAATCTTTTCTTTCATGGACTTTTTTAAAATTCAGGTAGCATTACAGCAACTGGTTTTGTAGTGATATATTATGTCTTATATTTTTTTCATATTTCTCTTATATTTTTTCTGTTGAACAATTTTGTACACGCCGAGACATTTAACACGCGAACGCCATGCTTAATACTTTTCACGTATCTTGTTAAACTTTCGAAATGGTTTCAGTGTAAATTTCTTCAATTAAAATAATGATTTAAATAGTTAGCAGAAATTTTATTTTATTTTAGCTATAATAAAATTAAAGAACCGAATTACTGAGTTTTAGTAAACAGCTTCAACTAGTACCTGAATTGTGCTTAAATATGATTTATTTATATATTTTTACTGCCGTCAATTAAAAATTTCCTTTTTTTCGCCTCATTGTTTTCATTAAAAATCTCCGTAATTGATTTTATGTTATTATTATTCTCCAAGATTACAGCAGCTATCCAATATCATAGGATATATTGTATGCCAGGATAAAGTTGTAACAATTGTTTTTATCATTCAAATACGTACATGAGCCAGTGTTTACCTACAAATTGCCACTTTGCATTTTATCGTATTCATTAATGGATTCCATTCGCTAAACCTGAGACAGACTACAAATGAAAGCCATATATCGTTACATACCAAAGTAAATATTCATGTATTTATATCTATAAATTAGTAAGAGGTTGCGACCCCGAGCGCATGAACTTCAAAAATGCAACTTCTCTTTTAAGTTCTTTTTTATGTACTTCTTTTAGAGATAAATAATCAATTTAATTTTAATCTCAGACTAACTGAATTGCGCTGCTTCTATACGCTCCCGTGCTAGCTCTCACGAGTTTCTACAGCCACCTGCTATTGGCCTGCTGTCCGCCTTCCCGATTTTTTTAAATTTCTTGCAAAACCTTTTAAGATATTAAGTTAGAAACAAGATATAAACTATATCCATTTACATACTCTTATAATATAACATTTTTGATAACCAGGTAACCGTTTCTCACTTTATTCTGAAAACTGAAAAACAGATAGCCAGATGAACACAAATTCTACAGAGGGTTTTTATGTTTGAATACACTGTTAGAATCTCTATCGGTCAGTAGGAGTTTATTCCAAAATGACAGGCAAATACTAAAATGTCATTGATATGTGTAGATTTAATCTTTGCAAATAATCTAGTAACATAAATAAATATTGATATAAAGTTGTTTTTTTACAATGTATTGTATCTCTTGTTGTTTGTATTCACGGTGTAGTTACATATCGAAAAGGTTCTCAAAAAATGTCATATTATACTTTCAAAATTTTCATGAGCTAACCTTGATAAATAATGCAATATCAAGAAATGACTCCATTTTTTGCAACGCCTACCAGGTTAGCTACTACAAGGACCTAATTTACTTACATACATACATACAAAGGATGCCTTAATCATAATATTTTTTATTCACTGGTTTACTGTACACTAGGAAATGAGTTTAACATACGCCTAATTGAAATAACTAATTTATCAACATTAACCAGATATTAATTAACTTGATTATATAAATTTACTTTTACCTCTAATAAATTTTTACCAAACATTACTAACAAGGAAGTCGTTTTATCCTCTATTTTCGTGATTAAATACATATTTTGGAATGATAACAATTGTACCATTAAATTAATTTAATCAAGATAAGTAACATTAGCCGATAAGGAAATGGCTGAAAACATATTTAAGGACCCCGTACATGTTAAACTATTTTATTACAAATCGAGTTACAGTGATAAACAATGGTTAAATTTTATGGAAAAAAATATCATGAATGAAATGTTTTGCGGTCGTTGAATATTAACGAAAGTATATAATATGAAGATTAATACGTTAACTGTTTTTACTCCATTACTACGGATTTTCTACCCTTTTGCAGTCACTAATAAAGAGTCGAACAGAAAAGAAAATTGCAATTAAAACCAAAAACACATCAACTAATAGCTAATCGTTAATTACCAAGCAATAGCACGATTGCATCTCTAAATTGGTCCATGAAACTGAAAAAAATGTTAAATATCGCATTTTAGAATGCCATATCGCAACTCGAATTCATTTTTGCATTTTTGTCAGTAAAGTGTTTTCACGTTCTCTTTTAGATTTCTATTATATCCAATTTTTTCTACAATTGTATGGAACGCGAAAACAGAAAATTCCTTTTAGATTAAAAGAAATAAAACTCCAGTAATTCTTTTTAGTTTCATAAGGTTGAGTTAAATGGTGAACGTTTATAGAGAGCAAATAGTTAATCCGTAACGTAACACTTGCGCGTACGAAGTACGCAATTACATCAGCTGTGGTGTAAACCTTGTCTCAGCATTCACACATTAAATGTAAGGAGCAGTCCGCCTAATATATGGAGTTAGTTAAACAAACCGTTAATTCACCTAGTTAAGAGACATTAATTATAATTGGACTCATTTGCAACTCTTCACATATGGTGAAGTTATTTTAGTGCATAAAATATAACGTTGTTCTGATTTTTATGATCAGTTTTACTTTCAACCTGAAAACTTACAGAGAATGAATAAAAAGATAAAATTTGCTTGTCTCCGATGATGCAACTGAATTTTCGTGACTTTAATTATATCAGTATTACGAGGAAAAAATATTGTGAAACAATTTAATTTGCCTAATTTTTTTCAATTCAATATGTTTCCAATCTGACATTTTAGTTACTAGATACACGTATTTAAGTAGTTTTTTTTTCGATTAACTAGAATTCAGCAGGTTATAGCTAGTATAAAACAACATTTTAACAAGAGGGGTTATATTTGTATTTATGCCTATGTTATCCCAGCATAATCTAAGGAGTGTCATTCGGAATTATTCCCAGAATGTTACGTGCTTCGTTGCTTTCAACCTTAATCCTGATGAGCATGATGAAAAAAGTCTTAATCTTGTTTGCATTTTCTTTGAGCAAACATTTATTGTACTTCTAGGGATTCAATTTTAAATTCAGCAGCATTACAGAATATCGAAACTGATTCTCTAATGGAATATTAAATCTTTAATCTCCTAGGATTATTAAATTTTATAGATATAAAATTGTATTAGACATGCCGAGATATTTTTTTATGACCACTCCAGGGATAATATTATTTATTGGTTTTTCTCTTCAAATTTTAGAAACATTTTTGGGACCAATATATTTTAATTTAAATATTGATTTTATAATTAATTGAAACTCGATTTTACATTAATTAGTAAAAGAGATGACAGAATTACAAAGTTATAGTGGACAGCTTTGTTAACCTAGTAGACTATAACCTGACCTAAACTAGTAGACTATTTTTTATTACGGTTCATTTTAATGATTCTTTTTATGTTTAAAATTGTTCTTTTCTTCTTGTTTTTAGGTAAATTTAAGAAAAAGTGAAATAATTTGTTTTTATTTTTGAAATTATTTAAAAAATATTACAAAAAATGGCATATTTTTTGTATTTTCTAAAGATATAATGGAAGGCTTCTAACAAAACATTACCAACAACCTTTTACCATCAAACCTATCAAGACCTAAGTCGACGTCTATCTGGAAAATACCACTTTGCAGTTCACCGAATTTTGTTAATGTCTTCCATTAAATGAATTTGAGATAGCCTTTATATCAATGACAAAAGTAATACGATCTTGCTAATACATTTCTTTACCAATTGAAGTAATTGTAATGGCATGAGGTAAGTGATATTAAATGCTTACACAGGCATATCTACGTGTATTTTATTTCTAAATAATCTATATTTCGTTACTTTAACCACACTAAACTAGAAAATGCAACAGAAGTTGTCTTAATGCGTTTATTTTAAGCACTTACATTAGATACAAATAATTAATTTAGTTTAAATCCCGTGATGGCTCACTTGGGCTGCCACTTCCCTTTTCCTGTTTCTTATCCATGATCTTTAAGCCCACAACATCATGTTTATCAGATTATATAAATTATAAACAAAAGATTTTTGGATATCAAGATGGTCAAGTTCAAATTTCGTCACGTACTTGTATCCCCTATTTAAGCATATAAAATATTTTGCTATGTAGTTAATTATTCCTGAGATCTTTCTTGGTAAAAACGAAAAGAAAAAAGACCAAAAAAATAATAAAAATTCTACACATTGTTATTTTTTTAAAGTACTCTGTAAGATATTAGCGTAAAATGCGAACGATAGAGTAATTATTTCAAAAGCATAGACCAACACTTAATTTCTATATATGTATATATATATATATATATATATATATATATATATATATATATATATATATGTACACACATACACACACGCACAAGCACACACACACGAACACGAACACACGCACGCACACACATATAAATACAAAAAGAATCCTCAAATATCTATTATATATCTTCTATTCCTACTCCTTCATATTCTACTCATTTACAAATAGCAATAGTCTACTTTTCCCAGCAATACCAAGCCGTTTCGCTACTGCAGAGGAACTAATTATGTATGATTCAATTAATTTTCTAGAAACAGAAAATATTTAACAGAGTTTATCCCCGTTTGAATTACTGTAATCGATGGTACAATTGTACGATTGTATTGAATGGTACAATTTTAAAGAAGGAACTACAATCTATAAAATATTTTGTGTTTGTAGAATTCCCGAAGTGTATATTATTAAGGTTAAAATGCCAACTATTTTTGCTATATCTTCACAAGGCTATATGTAAAAAATTTTTTTATCTATTGTATTATAAGTGAGCTCATGATTTTTACGGGAATAGTACAATATAACAGACGCAAACATCGAAAAATATCGAAAATTTTCGCTTGTTAAAGGACTTAAATCAGTCTGCCTCAGTGTTGAAAGCAATATTTTTCCAATTTTCACAGTACTTTCTTTTTTGTAATTTAAATTTTGTACGTCGACATGTTGTTTTGAATAAATGTTTTATTATTATTGTTTAATTTTAGTGTACAGAAAGCAAGAATAACCTAAAATAAGAAACTTAATGTATAATAAAATGCTCGTAAGTAAAAATGTTTACAGTCATTTGATATTCCATGCGAATAATATGAAAAATAATTTTTATATAAAACTATTCAAACATTTTTCCATTAAAATTTATTAGGCTCTGTTCACCAAACGACTTAGGGATCAACGTTATAATAAAATAATATTTTTAAAAATTAAAGGAAAATCTTTTTACAAATACTGCACTTAAAAGTATTTACACAACCTTGAAGAGTTTGAAGAGATACTTATTGATTCTGTGTCTGTGAACAAATAAACACATATCCTCTCTATCTCCACCAATGCATCGGTATTGCGAGGTGTCTTTTCGGTAAACTTAAAACAATCCAATTGCTTGAACTGACTACTGGTTCCATTTCATTGAATCAGCCCGATGGTATAATATTCTGGTTCTATTTCATTAAATCGGTCCATTGGTACCATTTTATTATGTCGTCATCTGAAGTAAACACAACTGTCAAATTTCATGACGGCACAACAATCAGAAGCCCAAACACGGTTAGAATACGTTGTCCATTATTGAGTTTTGTGTCTAACTTCCGGTTCCATTTCATTATATCAGTCCGATAGTACCATTTTATTAATATTTTCATGAGCACTAAATATAACTGCCAAATTGCATGATGATGCAGCAATTAGAAGTTTAAACATGGTTAGGCCACATAGTTCTGTTATCGAGTTCTGTGTCTAACTGATGGTTCTTTTTCAGTGAATTAGTTCGATGATATCAATTATTGTGTCGCCATTTTATTACTAACAAAACTGCCAAATTTCAAGATGATAGAAAAATGAGAAGACCAAAGACGGTTAGGATACGTTGTTCCGTTATCGAGTTCTGTGTCTAACTTCCGTTTATATTTACATGAATCAAACTATTTTATTCTATTTTCATTTGAATTACACAAACTGGTAAGTTTCGTGATGATACAATAGTTAGAAATGCATGAAATTTAATTTCTTAGATTACATAACATATAAAAATAATAAAAATTATGATAATATATAGCCTATGAATGTACTCAAAGTAAGGACTTTTTAAAAGAAGTTTTTGAAATCGGATATATCATTGAATATATTAGCTTTAACTAATTATATTCTTAACTCCATGTCTTCATTTTCTCGATTTAATTGTGTAAATATTGGTAATTTATGGAGTTGGAGAATTCAATTAAACTAAAATTTACACAATGAGATCAGTATATTGAGTATAATAATTACAGTTTACGTAATGTTTTCATCACAATCAAACAATTTATTTTATTTAAAAAATAGACAATTTTCTATCTTTGTTATTAAACAGTATCTCCATAACATGAGATTAGCTTTACTACTGCTAATATTTTAAATAAGATGAGTATAATCTTACCAGAATAAAAGCATGCACATAAGGGTTTCCGCCCGTCTATGTACGTTTTTGTGAAAACGGTTTTGGTCTTCAGATTTCTTCATAAGCCTCCTTGTTTTTTAATGAATCCTACGTAATCTTCCTTACTTTCCATGTAAAAAATATTCGATTACTCTGACGCTCATAGTGGGCAGGGATTTGGCTTTTGTATATTTATAGAAAGGACGGTATTATCTTAAAAGATATGTGAAAATTGACTTCCTTCGATGGTCTGTAGGACAATTGAGATAATATTATTTTTGAATTGCTTTTTGGTCATAAAATTTAATGCAAATAATATAAAGGAGAACTGGAAAACAAATCGATTCAAATGGACATCTTTTATTAAGAAAGGATTTTTTTATTCCTAAGCCACAATCTTATTCCTAAAGCAGTGAATGAAGTAGAAAAAATGGTTAAAATTAGTCGCGTTTCACATTTCTGTATCTATCAATGAGAGTATACAAAAAAATAGATTATTCCAGCATATTGATGTTTACTACAAGAAGTTATGGATAATCTAGGATGATATAGATATCCGTGTTCATTACAGAAAGTGGTTACCTCTCTAGAATATTCGTACTCCATATAGAAGAAGTCCGCAGTCTACGATATTCGTGTTTGGTAAAATATAGTGTGATTACTCAAAGGTAAGGTTTACAGCCTTATTTTAAAATAAATTAACAGTCCATATAGTACTTAGAAAAATAAATATATAAGAATGCAATTACATAAACTTTTGCTATTCAAAGGTATATCATAATAGCAAAAAATTATTTTAAATAAGAATATTCTTATTATCAGGTTTTATAGCATACTAAACTTCTATAATATGCTATAAATAATCATACTAAATAAAACTATTACAGCATTAATTACTTAGTTTTCCATTCATTTGGTTTTGTACTAATTGTTATATTTTTATTATTTGTGGTTTGTGATTTTCAGTGGACTATTTTGTGTCAACACAAATTATTTCTTTCGTATTCTCGTGATCTGCTTACACTGGTTATTCGAAGCTTAGGACACTATTACCTATCTGAAGAGATTTTGCAATTAGAGTAAATGACTGTATGTAAGAAGGGTGCTGTGTAGTTGTTTCGCAGTTCCTATTAACTTATATTTATAATGGTTTAAGGTAACCAATCTTCAAAAGATATAACTATTAAGACGTTCCAAAATATATAATTATAATTTTTATAATTTAAATACTTAAGGGACCTAAGAGTATTGAAGGACTAGAACTGGCGGAAGACTGCCAAGAATTAATTAGCTTAGGGAGGACTTTTTGGAGAAACCAGGGCGTATTTCGGGCCATAACACTAAAGGGGAAAAAGAATACTATATCACTGATGAAGAAGAAGAATATTGTAATTGCTGTTGGTTCTAGTTTTTTTTGTGGTCTGCGTTGGTCTGCATTGATGTCAAATGTTCGAATATGGTCTTATAAATATATGGAGTTTGGCCATTATATTCTTACTTTCCCTACCAAATATTCACAATTAAGGTATTCATCTTTTTTTTCTAGCTATATGAATAAAAAACATAATCATAAATTTTATTTTGATTGACATGATTGACTTGTTGGATCTGTATGTTATCTATATGACTAAGTTATCCATTTGTAATTTTACTTTCTATAACAACATATCGAAAGCTGTAATATTTTTATGATCAAATGATTTTAATTACAATTAAATAACTAATAATGCTTTAATATTATAAATTTGTAACAAATCTGTTTTTTTTCAATATTTTATCTTTAACAATTTCAGATATACATGAGGAATCATATTTTATAGACATATTCAGCAATATCTCTAAAATTACCTTACCCTAAAATAAAAAAAAAGAATTGTGTTTGAATCCGGTTTTTTTTTAATTGAAAACTTCATTATTATCCTCAAAATATTCATATAAATATTTGTGACTATTGACTGCATTAAGGTTAAAATCCTTTATGTTATTTAACGGTTCTAAGTGGAACGGTTTCTGACGAAAACAGATGTTGGAGGCAAACATATGCAGGGGCGTATGGAATATATTACAGCGATTCATTTTTTCCACTTTAGGTATAATACCCTACTCAAATTACCCTATTGAAAGTAGAACACTAATATAGGTGCAAGCATACTCTGTTTTAACTTATAACTTTTAATGTAACTCAATATCTAATTTTTTAATAATTATAAGAATTATTAGTTCATTATGAAATCAGAAACACTTTTATTCATGATACTCACTTTATAAACAGGAAACTTTTGTCATTTTACAAATGAAATTGAAATTTTATCACTGTAGATTTTAATTTCCAGGTGGCCACGATTCAAATATTACACTTTTATAACGTGTGAGTAAAAAACAATAAAGATTGAACTACTCAAATTCATGGTATGAATATTTGAATTAATCAAAGTAATTAGTTAATTCTACAGCAAAATTATATTTAAAAAATGGTTCATGACAATGAAATATTTTCATGGTATTTGTGGTTAATTATTATAAATTATATGCTAAAAGCGCAAGTGCGCTTAAAGATTGCCCAAGCGCCCAGTTCTTTCCTCGCCTTAAACACGTGTAAATATCGTTGGAATGTTGCCAAAAAATAATTATTAAATATATAAGAACCAAATAAAATTTACTGAGATCTGTCAGTTCTCAAATATGTGCAATACCTTTGGATAATTGCGACTAATTTTCAATTCGTTATTTAAATGTGAAAATTAGATTACCCATGGAACTGTCAATTACATAAGGAATCTAACAAATGGGACTTGTTTTTTTGTGTGTTGAAAATGAATTAAAAGATTGAAAGAAAACGGGCAACAACTCAGGCAATTCAATATATCTTCATAGACAAAGTTCAAAAGCGAATACGTGACAGAGTAATTTTCGTGCATATTAAAATAAACCAGTCATTTCAACTTGAAACTTGAGCCGGTGAAACCTTAACTTTGAATATGGTCGATGATAACATTGTAGGATGTATTTGCTTATAAGTATTGGAACGTTACGCACATTTTCAAGTGTCACATGAGTTATAATCCCGACAAAAGGGATATTTTCGTAATAAAACATAAAGGTGAACTCAACTTTTATCTCACTCACAAGGTCAAAAGTTGCTGTCTGACTGCGTAAGTTTTATATAATCACATAGGTGTATATAAAAAGAGTTTCAACGAATGAAAACATGATTGAAACAAAGACGCATCGAAGTAATAATGTCTTTGATCTATTCTAGGAATCCGATCTCAAAGGGAAAGACGGAACCATTATGAATTTACTCACGTATCCATCTGTCAAACTGCTTGACGTAGAAAATTTAAATATGGAAAATTTACTCGGGTAGGGGGGTTCAAATTGTCAAATTAAGTACTCGATTTTTTTAAAAGTATATATATTGTCCGGAAATCTTTGAAAGAGTTAATTAAAAGAGCGTTTTTTATAATTTTAGGTAAAATATGTTCAAAAATGTACTAAAAATTGTACAAATAAATTTGTCTTCTCTTATTTGGGAAACTATTCAATTATAACCAAATTATGAAGAAATGAGGTTATGTATCTTGTTACACTATAAAACGAAAGCGATTATTCTAAACTTTCCAACTTTATTAAGCGAAACTAATTAAAGCGTGTGTGAAAAATATACGTGTACGCCATTTACGTTATGAAAAAGTAATATTTGAAGTAATTTGATAGGAATACTATGTACCCTTAAATGTTTATAAAGGCCCAAATATGTACGATACTTACATAATTCGGGTTCTACTCATGTTTGCCAATTTTTTTAAAAATCATCTGCAACATTGTACGAGTTAATATATGAGGGAAAACATTCAGTTTATGAAGCTTTGGAACTTTCTATTTTTATCGCCTCTTTCCTCAATAACCTCTGTCTTATCTTCGTAATATTTATTTGATATGAAATTAAATTAATTTTAAACGAAACTAATTAATTTTGAAATACCATCGAAAAAATCAATCAATATTTTTTTTTGTATATGGTTATATATATACTATTTTTATATACTATTTTTTTTTGTAAATGATTATTGGCTGTCTACAAAAAAAGTGAAAAAAAAGTATTTACCTTCACGTGGCGCCCATGTGCTGAGAAGAATCTCGTGTCGGCACTGTATGTAACGAGGCCCACAGAGAGAAGAGAATAGTCCTTTCTTCTAATCCAGGTCACCTATAACAAGATATGATCGCAATTAAAGGTTGATGTCTATAACATTTACGAAGCTCTATATACCTCTATTTAACCAATATACCGGTTTTTACTCGAAAATAGTATCATAGTATGTCTATGAGAAAGAGTTTTACTTAGATTTATGGTAACGTTGTTAATCACATGATTTTAAGAAACTTTATTTGTTTGTTAATCATATGCCTTGCCGGTGCATTTAATGTGAATACGTAATTTGAACATAATTTTTTTTTGCTTAAATATTACAGCGATATGGACAGACATACAGACCGACGTATGTCTGTCCATATCGCTGTCCGTATTTCACAGCTATTTTACTCGGGGCACTACATAGATGAAATTTTAATGATAGGTATTTGAACTGCTATAGCTATCTTGAACCGCTATACAATGAAATGGACGTATTACGAAAAAAATAATATAAGGGGTAACAATCCATGTACTGATGGATAGAAAAATCTGAGGGATAGAAAAATCCAGTGCACATAAGGGTGTGAGGTATTGTTAGATAGATCTTAAAAATGATATCAAGGTTCCAAAATAACTTTTTATTTAAGTCAATTATTAGGGAGATATGCGCTTCAAAAATCTTAAAAAGCGTCCCTATAATTTTTCAACTAACTTTTATAAAATGCTCATAAATAAATATAGTACTACTTAAAATAAACTTTTGGCGAAAATTGCTTTGATTAAGATATGTTGTTTAGTTTTTGAGCTAAGGAATATTTCTGGTACCGACCGCAGCGATAACTTTGTTTTTCCGTGTCTAATAAATACAATATTATTAAAATAAAATTGTTCGGTGCTACGGAACCAAGAGTCCAACGCGTATTTGGCCCCTTTTCCTTTAACTTCTATTTAATATTTCATTTAATAACTAACTGCCCTTGCCGGTTTTTCCGGTCATTTGGCCGCTTTTCGTTTAACTTCTTTTTAATATTTCATTTAATAACTAACTGCCCTTGCCGGTTTTTCCGGTCATTTGGCCGCTTTTCGGTTAACTTCTTTTTAATATTTCATTTAATAACTAACTGCCCTTGCCGGTTTTTCCGGTCATTTGGCCGCTTTTCGTTTAACTTCTTTTTAATATTTCATTTAATAACTAACTGCCCTTGCCGGTTTTTCCGGTCATTTGGCCGCTTTTCGTTTAACTTCTTTTAAATATTTCATTTAATAACTAACCGCCCTTGCCGGTTTTTCCGGTCATTTGGCCGCTTTTCGTTTAACTTCTTTTTAATATTTCATTTAATAAGTAACTGCCCTTGCCGGTTATTCCGGTCATTTGGCCGCTTTTCGTTTAACTTCTTTTTAATATTTCCGAAAAAAATTCGGAAATATTAAAAAGAAGTTAAAAGGAAAAAAATCCGGACACTGTTAATTTGTACATAACATTTTTTTAAGATACGCCTGTGAGAGATATAGTATGCAATATATTTTCTTTCTAAGATATTATAGGAAGTTATTAGGAATATTATGTACCATTAAATTTACATAAATACCTAAATGCACACGGAATTCTAATAGTGCGAGTTCCATTCCGCCTGTGAAAGATATAGTAGGCAATATGTTTTCGTTCCAAGACGTTACAGGAGGTTAATAAGAACATTATGTGCCATTAAATTTACATAAATACTTAAATGCGTACGAAATTCTCATAATGCGAGTTCCACTCCGCCTGTGAAAGATATAGTAGGCAACATTTTTTCGTTCTAATACATTACAGGAGGTTAATAGGAATATTATGTACCATTAAATTTACATAAATACCTAAATGCACACGGAATTCTAATAGTGCGAGTTCCACTCCGCCTGTGAAAGATATAGTAGGCAATATGTTTTCATTCCAAGACATTATAGGAGGTTAATAAGAACATTATGTGCCATTAAATTTACATAAATACTTAAATGCGTACGAAATTCTCATAATGCGAGTTCCACTCCGCCTGTGAAAGATATAGTAGGCAACATTGTTTTGTTCTAATACATTACAGGAGGTTAATAGGAATATTATGTGCCATTAAATTTGCATAAATACCTAAATGCGTACGAAATTCTCATAGTGCGAGTTCCACTCGTGCTTACAGTTTTTTTTCACGCTATTACGCGAATTTTATTTTTATAATAATATTACAAATAGTGCACAAAAGTTGAATCAACTGTAACTCTTTATTATTTTTAATAATGCATTCTAGTATTGCTGTATGTGTAGCTCTAATTCTTACTATGATTCGCGTTTTTAAAACTGGATAAACATATTTTGGTACTCTGAAAGGCTAACATCTACAAGAGAACTCCAACGTTTAAATCATTTCCTTTACACTAAAAATTAAACATATCTTCCAAAAACTTATAAAAAATATTGATCATAGCGATTAAAATGTAGACATGGAAGTTTACATTATGTATATTACATCGTAAATTAAATTTTCTATTTAGTAGATGAAACTACCTGTATACATTTACACAAAGAAAATCACCGGAAGACGAGAGAATCATTACTATATTTCTTTAATGATATTTTAGAGACTTATTTTTGAGCAAACTGTGTATATATATATATATATATATATATATATATATATATATATATATATATACATAAGCAGTTATCTTCAAGTAGTTTTCCAACGACCACAGTTATATTTTAGACGAAGATTAAAGAAATGAATTTTGCTTTGGAAATCTTGTATTTTTCAAAAATTTTTAGAGGACGTTAGATAGATTTTTATATGAAATACATATTTTTTTACCTTTCCTCGAAAAAAAAGAATATTTTTACATGCGATTTATTTTCCTTCAAATACTGAATTAGTCATTTAATTACATAAAATGATATAAAGTAACCTATAACCATTTCCAAAACAATCCTGTGACAGTGGACAATCACTTGACCGAAAAAACAAAAACATGAGCGCTAATCTCAGTTAATTGTAATCAGAATATACAAATTAAACAATACCTTCAAGTTCATTATCTTGCAATACTTTCAAGTTTATTAAATCAGAATATACCTTCAAGTTTATTACCTAAAGCTGTAGAAATCTAAACACTATGACATTTTTTGCAATAACTCATATTCAGAACCGTTTGTCAGACAGAATGCCTTGCATAATCCGGTCAACGGTTAAGTTAACCGAAAAAACATAAAGCGCTAATCTCAATTAATCGTAATCCGAATATACAAATTAAGCCATACCATCAAGTTTAATATCATGCAATACCTTCAAGTTTATTAAATGAAAATATACCTTCAAGTTTATTACCTTAAGCTGTAGAAATCTAACCACTGCGACATTTTTACGCAATAGATTCTATTCAGAACCGTTTATCAGAATGCCTAACATAATCCGTTCAACGGTTAGGATGGCCGTAAAAACAAAAACCTGAGCGCTAATCTCAGTTAATCGTAATCAGAATGTACAAATTAGGCAATACCTCTAAATTTATTATCATGCAATACCTGAAAGTTTATTAAATAAAAATATACCTTCACGTTTATTATCTAAAGTTGTACAAATCTAACCATTGCGACATTTTTATGCAATAAATCCTATTCAGAACCGTTTATCACAATTCCTCGCATAATCCGTTCAACGGTTAGGATGACCGAAAAAACAAAAACCTGAGCGCTAATCTCAGTTATTCGTAATCAGAAAATGCAAATTAAGCAAAACCTCCAAGTTTATTATCATGCAATACCTTTAACTTTATTAAATAAAAATATACCTTCAAGTGTATTACCTAAATCTGTAGAAATCTAACCGCTGCGACATTTTTATGCAATAAATTCTATTTAGAACCGGTTATCAGAATGCCTAACATAATCCGTGCAACGGTTAGGATGACCAAAAAAACAAAAACCTGTGCGCTAATCTCAGTTAATCGTAATCAGAATGTACAAATTAAGCAATACCTCTAAGTTTATTATCATGCAATACCTTCAAGTTTATTAAATAAAAATATACCTTCATGTTTATTATCTAAAGTTGTAGAAATCTAACCATTGCGACATTTTTATGCAATAAATCCTATTCAGAACCGTTTATCAGAAGCCTTGGATAATCCGTTCAACGGGTAGGATGATCGATAAAACAAAAACCTGAGCGCTAATCTCAGTTAATCGTAATCAGAATATACAAATTAAGCAAAACCTATAAGTTTATTATCATGCAGTACCTTCAAGTTTATTAAATAAAAATATACCTTCAAGTTTATTATCTAAAGCTGTAGAAATCTAAACACTATGACATTTTTTTGCAATAACTCCTATTCAGAATCATTTATCAGCATGCCTTACATAATTCGCTCAACGGTTAGGAAGGTGCAAACCATTAGCACGATACACAATCGATACCCTTCTCATCTTTCTTTACGCAAACTCGAGGTCTGTTATTGATTTAATACCGCACAATGGACTTTATTGTTCCCAAATCCTTCAACAATAATAATCTCTGCTTGGGTCCCCTTTGTATGTGGACTTATAGTCTTGCGACCTTTGTATGCTTACTTACACACATATGAGTGTACGTTGCTCGATTATGAAACTTATATGTATATTCTGAATTACATAAGTATTCGCTTATCCCTATTTACTTTCGCAATGCTCATATAGAAAAAAGGCTGCGACTTTTTGATGTAAATAAGTACTGAAAACTAAAAGAATAACATGTGTATAAAATATGTATGAATCTCAAGATAATGACAAATCAAGAGTGATAAGGTAAAACAAACATTTCGTCCAAAAATTAGAATACACTAGTCGTATCTTCTGTTCCTATTAATGATTATTTTAATTGAATTGTTAACTGAATTATTTAATTGAATTATTTGAATTGTTAACTGTCCTGCTGATGGGAGTCATTTTCCTATCAACGATTATTTTAATTGCTACTAGCATTGTTGATGTATAGTATTTTCCTATCAACGATTATTTTAATTGGTAACGGCACTGTTCACCTATGTCATTTTGTTACTGTTTGATATATAAGTATCTTACAGTTGAATACGTTAGCTAAAAATTAATTAGACCATCAGGCACGAAAACGCTTATTGTCCAATATTTGTATTGTGCTCCTTATCAGTTGGCAAATTATTATATGAAAACGCAAAAATGTTTCCTACAGCACTACAAAGGCATATAATATTTATAGAAAGTTTACACAATCTAATCTTAAAGTATTTAGTTCACAGCAGGAAAAAAAATTGCAGTCGTATCGGACCACGCATTAATTTGAGTTTTGTTTAATAACCAAATATATATTTCATAATGCCTTATATGGTATCCACACGCGAGTATGAAAGCTTAATTTAATAATTTTCATAAGTTTATTTTAAATATAAAAGTCAGCTTATATGTAATTTCTATGTGCCTAGTTTTGCATACTGTCGAGATCTTTTTTATATTTCTGTAACGAAAGAAGTTGGGTTACTTGAAATAATTTAATTTGAAAATACCAGGCAAAACCTATTTTTGAAATCAATTCCAGATTTTTGCATAGTCTTGTTTGAGCTTAATTTTTAGCTTTTTCTCAAAAATTGTCTGTATGTGAATTTGGAATTATGCAAAGAAATAAAGCCCTTTATTCCATAAAAATCTTAATAACTAATCCTCAAAATATTTGTATGGAAATTTTAAGACAGGGGTGCAAATTATGTATCCGAATGTTTCTTTAATTGTATATATAGTATTAGAAAGGTCCGGTCACAAGAATCTCAAAAATGTTTTGTTCATAATTTATTAAATTTTCAAGCAAAATCATAATTTATTAAATATCTAAAAAAATATCAAAAAAATGGGAACACTCCATTCCTTCTCCTTTGAAGCTACTATAACTAAAAATATGAATAAATAGGTTATTTAATAGGTTACACAAATTTTGACAAAACAATTATAACGATAATTCCAGAAAATTAATTTTCGTAATTATTTTTATACTTTAATGTATACAATTGATATATACATATATATACATATATATATATATATATATATATATATATGTATATATATATATATATATATATACATATATATATATATATATATATATATATATATATATATATATATATATATATATAGCGGTGCGCCGCACCGTCCAAGGTATGTCTGTCATCTGTTCAACACACAATGGTCGACGAATTTAGTTAGATATTCACAATAAAATATTTGTTCTCATTAATTAATTGTGTCAGGTATTATTAAATATATATGAATCCTTGAAATCCCTATTATTTAAGACTTACGATAATTACGACTTACGGTAAATTCATTTCGAATGAAGTAGAAAACCCTCGATGCGCGGGCCACACTCGCATTTGGCCATTTTTGTTCACTTCATTTGAATACTCTTGTGTAATAAATTTACTCGATTTCAGTGGAAATGGAGTTATTTTTACATCAATATTTAATTTTCAAAAAGAGGTTAATGAAAAAGGGACAGTTCTCCATTTTCGTTATACTGGATTATTTTGATTCAAAATAGCTCCCTTCCTTCATTGTTATTGGCCCTATACTGACTGTGAGCGTTATAATAATTAAAATAATTTAAAGAAGTAAGTAAATCCGTGGTGTGTTGGGTTAATCACAAGGCATACGGCCTTTAACTGTGAGCAGCTCCACGGGGACCCTGGTTTGATTCCCGGCCGCTCGTCGAGCGGGGCTGGACCGGTATTCTGGTTGACTGTAAGAGATAGCTCTTGTAACAATAAGTCTGCTATATATATGGAATAGATACATTAAAGTTTTATAACACTGGATCCTTTAAATTTTAATAATACTAGAACTACCCTTGACTATGTAAATGCTTATGCAAGGTACTGTTTACGAGAAAAAGCTGCCAAAAAAGACTATCAGATATGTGAAATAAATGCAAATCGGGTGGTTACCAAGACCATCACAAGACTTAGGATTAGGAACTTACAAGACATTAAAATCCATCCTGGTGGTACTAGAACCTATCGTTACTCTAATAACTATGACGTCCCCCTCACCCCAGACCATAACTTTAGCTGTCCTGAGATTTTGAGATCTCTGTTTGATCTTAGAGAATTTCCATTTAGTGGACTACTCTTAAAATATTATCAATATCGCCAAACATGTCATTCTGACATTTGTAGCTGCTTCTTTATCTTATGTGGACACGACACCAACCAACCACCCAGATAAAATAAAGTACAGAAAATAAATAAATCTGGAGCAACAACCAAATGCTGTGAATGTATGTTATACTACAATAAGTATTACACAGAAATGTGAACTGTAAAATGAAGTAATCATGGCAATGACACTGCTTTATCAACTGTTCAAATACTGAACGCTTAGTAATATTAAAAAGAATATTATTTTGCAATTTAATTTGCCTGCTTGTCAATCTGCTTATTGTGTTACGTTAAAACGTTTCTTTCAGCGACCACCGCTTTGATATTATTATCTCTCTTACTTAAATATATTTGTAAGCAGAGATACCTTATTTACTTATGACAATATAAAAGGGAATAGTCTTCCAAATATATATGACAAACAAAATATATATGACCCAAAACTAACCTATATCCTACTTTATTTACTACCTCTACACAACCATTCACATCTTATCTGCATAAAATATATTACGAACTCGAATGGCCCTGAGAGGGTACGTCATGTAAGCCTTTCATGGGTTTATTGAACTAAATTTAGAATTCTTTGAGTTTTACTATAAATATACAAAGAAATGCTTTTCCCGTTATTATTTTTTGTTAAGTTAAATATTGTAGGGTTACAGCTAGTAAGTTAGGTTGTGGGAAACACCTTTGTTTATTTATTTACTTCCTGCGAAAATATATCGGTTCAATAATTCTTAAACGATATGTTAGAAGTTTATAGGAGATTAAAACCACCCCCCAGCCACACCCTTCCTCTCAGTCTCCAACTTATATTGTAACTTATGGCTTAATATAACCTTGCTACAATTGTGTATGTTTCAACGCCGTACGTCGATGTAAGGTTGACAGGTGATTAGTAGGCGTACGCTAGGTTTGCTAAAATTACTATTACGGCAGAAATTTCACTTTTTATGTTTAGTGACGTAATTTCTGATGATGTTGCAATAGTTATTTAATATCCAGTTTATTACCAGATACTAAGCCAGTGTTTAAGATTATAAGTAAACTTCTAATTGGAAGGATTTTACAACAATTATTTTGTTTAAATGTGTTCTTTAGAGAAAAGAAAAACGCTAACCAAAAATTTCAAACACTAGCAGAAGCCTAGAGTAAATACAAAAATCGCTTATTTCGTGCTTGTTACTTCCAAACTCAATTTCGTTCAATTCACTGAAGTAGTTTTCGAAGAAAAGTAATTTGAGCAACTGAAGAAAAGGTTTTCAAAAATGCAAACCATAACTTCTTAACTACTGATTTTCGCGAAAGTTTTATTTTTTTAAATGACTTATTAAGTTGTTCTTTACCTAAAAAAATTTGGACCACTGTAAACGGGCCAAACTATATAATCCCTGTTCGTACTAGAATATCAAAGTATTCTTCTGTCATAAGTTATAATAAATTTCTCATCATATGCACGCTTTGGCATATTATACCCTTTATACAACATTTCATTAATGATTGGAGTCTTTCCAATCTTATCTTACCTTAACGTTATCTTAAAACAAAATTTATCAATGGGCGTCCCAGAAATTTCAAAGGAGTATATTTTTTACCGAAATTTAAAATTGCTTGTAAAATCAAATGTACAAACTCGGTTTTTTTATTTTTTCCTATGTAAGAAATTATAAATAAAAGTTAAAAACAAAAATTGTTAAAGCCAGCAAGGAGTAGAGAGCAAGAGTCTTTCTAATCTTTACATAAATTTTAGGCCAAGAACAATCGATGAGCGCGAAAAAAGAGAATGTTTGTAGAAAATTGTTCCGAAAAATTAAACTCCTTGACAAATCATTGTGAAAATCAATAAGCTTCTAGACTGATATTCAACAACTGACAGAAACAGAATCACCAAAATCGATTAGCAATTACCACCTGTAGCGTATTCCTCTATATACATACATACATATATGTTTCAGAGGAAACCTTACATCATCATCATCATCATCATATATATTAATACGCTAAGGTTAAGATGTTACACTCCCTTTTTAGAAAAAACCTCACAACTAATCCACATAAATTATATATCATTTTATAGATAATTGCTTGCTCTACCGGCATCCACAACTAAAAAATGTATTATTGCTATTGTTTTTGCAAATTAATTAATTATTAAAATTATATACACAAAACAGCAAGGCTGCCATCTAACGGCTCAACGTCAATATGATTGACGGTCGGTAAAATTTTTGTTTAATTTCAAATCCACTTACGTATAAATAAAGTGGCGCTTTAGCTCAATGCTTTCGATACTTGCGCCTCTGTATGTCAATTTTAGTAAAATATTTGTTTGATCTGTCATCTGAGCTTCATAATGGAATAAATAATGCGAAGACTTTGCACGGGTCACGCTAGTTATACTTAATGTTAAAAGAAAAAATTATAATGATATGAGAGTGTACTTGTAAAGTAACTGGAGTACTTATATTTACTTTTATGTTCAAACCTTGAGGCTCGAGTGCCAGTCAACGGTAAAGCCCACGATCTCGAGGTGTGCAATTATGATCTATCTTAAATTTTTCGCGTCATATCTGTCTTATATTTTTCGCGTCACTATATTTTATAAGAAAGCAAAATATTTTTTAAGTGTTCAAAAATTTCGACAATTTTTACACCAAACTTTTATGCCAAAATGGTGAATTCGTGATTTTATTCCCTTGCGACCATATTTATGTCATGTCTGAAACCCATGGCATACTACAAATATTTTCAAAAATATTACTTCACAAAGTAACCTTTCGTTAAATTGTTTCATTAAGGCATGGAAAATGTTTCCCTTAATTCTTAGTGTTGTCATATAATAAATAGGATGTATCCTTAATTATTTCAAAAAACTATTTTTTTCTTTCTAATAACAAGTACTTGAAATTTCTATTGTGTCTACTTTGATTTTGAAGTACTAATAACATTGATCTAATGAATATTGCTTATTTTGGTGTAATTAAAATCGTAATTTATTATGGATATAGCCGAAAATCTGGGTTGCAAGACTAAAAAAGTATTGAGAATGTTTATTTAATTATCCGCCAATTAGCATTATGCCAAATTATTATTCCCTTTGCACTTGTGATCTGTGATTTATTATTTTTTTTGATCCCCTATTTTAATCGTCGATTGTCATTTGAAATGTATTTATATTCATTGTTGTTCATTAATATTTATTATGGTTCACTAGACTTCTTCGAATTATTATTTTAGGTACATGTAAATATTTTGATTACATTTAATCCTTGTACTGAAAATACTTGGCGGCTACTTTTCGGCTCTCCGTTTTAGGAGTCCTAATAAAAATCTTCAGTAAGTATTGACGCAATAAGGAAAGCCTTTCGTACGTCGCTGCAAACCTAAGTAAATATAAATGAAAATTATTTGTAATTTCCCACGCAATTATTGAATTATATTGGTCACTTTCTTTGTGTTGCGAAATTTTTTATAACAATTTCGAAATACTGACGTAAGATTTAAGTATTGAATATATTTGGCGTTAATTTTGTAGAAATTAATTTTACACAATTAAATGAAACTGCGTGATGTAGTATTATTTCTACTTTCTTTAAATTCTTTACCACGACCTAGGTTTCGTTGTATTACAACATCTTCAGGTGGGCATATTAGCAAAAATCTTTGCTAATCTTTGCTAATATCCCACCTGAAGGGAGAAGTGGTAAACAACTTAAAGAAAGTAGAAATAATACTACCTCAGGCAGTTTCATTTAATGATGTACATTAAACTCAATCTAAGTTTGTGTTTTAAATATATTAGTAATGTACTTTTAATTTAACGCGAATACTAATGTTAGGATACGCGTTGATAACGTAATTTTTTTAGCATCCGATAAGCATTTTATGATTTAAGTTAGACTGATTTTAATTAAGGTCGACTTAAATTTATACAAAATTGAATAAATCGGACGTAGTATTTAATGGTTTACATTTTTTTAATATTGTATTTTTTAAATTTAATTTAGATCATTTTTGCATCTGAATTTATTTGTGCTGTATCAGTATCATTATATCTGAATGCATTTGTTCTGTTGCGTGTAAATTTTATTCTAATTGAATTGGTGTCAATTATGCTAATATTACTTCGTTATTTTTTTTAAATATTTACTTGAAATAAATTTGCATTGGATTCGATTTTAGTTAAATTATATTAACTAAATGTATGTATTTGGATTATTTTGCACTTGAGTTTGACTTATTAATCGATCTTGATTAATTTACATTTAGATTAATGTATTTTAACAATGTCTATTTAGGTGAATTTGGTTGGTATTTGGATTTGGATGAATATCATATTTGATAAATATAATTTGCCTTTTTATAGATTGTGTAAAGTAGAACTTAAGGTTGATGGATTTTTGTTTAGTTTAATTAGAGATTATTTATATTTGAGTTAGAATTGACCGGGTGTCCCCATATGCACATTTTAACTCTCTTGTAAAGAAAGTATTTTTTATTTTATATTTAGTACCAGTGAATCCAAAATTACCAAGAAAAGCAAGAAACCACCACGACTTTTACCGGGGAATCACCTGATTGCATTATTATCTAAAGGAGAATTCCCAATTTCGGGCTAGAAAAAAAATGAAAAAGATAAAACATATAAAGAATTATTGTTTGCCTCAATTTAAACTCTTTACTTTTTTTTGTTTGCCCTTAGAACTTTCCTAGATTGATATAAATTAATTTGAGTTTTTAATGTGATGGACCCAAATAGGTCTACTGCCTGAAGAAAAAGTCCTCTGTGCCATAACATGAAAATAAAAATGAGTTTGTGACAATAATATGTAATATATCATCTATAGTTCTAGTAATTAATGTTTCGAAGAAGGCTCAGGAACTATAAAATATATTGTTTTTTTATACACATATGATGACTAAATAATATCAAATGAAGTTACTTCATTTATTCCATATTTATTAACTGACAATAACCTTGCAGCTATTGTAACAAGTATGCTGTACTATAAGTATTAACGAGTATAAATATAGCATTTTCTTCATCTGAACCACTAACATAAAATTACAATGAAATAAGAATCGGTACATTAATATGGTTAACATTAATTAACAGTTTCTATTTTTGTATTATTGATGTCCTGCTGATAGTAAAATTGGACACGTCAATATCGCCGAAAAAATGAATATTTCGAGTGAAATTAATAAAGACGCGACCCTTTTTTGATTGAAGTTTTGTAATGTAATATTGAAACTCAATTTAAGTGTTTATTACGTTTCCTTAATATTTCTCTTAATAAAAATTATCAGCCAATTATAACCTCAATATCATATATACATATATATATATATATATATATATATATATATATATATATATATATATATATATATATATATATATATATATATATTTGCCTTTAGTAAATTAGTAAAGACCGGAGTTGTTCCATTGAGCCAAAAATTCATATATTTTTGTTTGTATATGCATTCTCCAAAATATGATATATCAGTCAATCATGTTCATAACTAAGCCAAATACTTCATTCAAATGAGGCATTCTCCTTTAAGTGACAAATATTGACTGCCTTTGATGATGCATTGGGATATAATATAAATAAGTTTTATGTAATATAGGTGAACTTAACATGTCTATGCGTATATTTTTTTTAAGATTTCGTTATTGATACACTTGAAATAATATTAAGTAATTTGTAAGTAATGCCTCTAATATAAATTAATATTAATTGAATGACATTTATCATTGAATTATTTTGTATATATTATTTTCATTATTTTTAATAATACATACCCCGAAAAGAAAAAAGGCTTATAAGGTCGCCCACGTGCCCGTTTATTATCTATTAAAATAGCTTGTCTCAGAGATAATTTGGGGCATAAACTGAAATTTCGTATGGTTTCATTTGTCATGCGACAAATCATTTAAAAAGCGCGTCATATATATGACATTCACAAAAGACATGTTGCTTGCATACAACAAATTTTAATTTTTTCCATGTTTAATTTATTCCATGCGAAATAGAAAAAACAAATGGTTGTAACGATAAAAAAAATCCATAAATAATTACGTAAAGGTTCACTCTAATGCTTAGCTGAAATACATATGTGTATAATTAAAGAAATAAAGTTGTCCGCACTATTTTTTTCCTTTTCTAATATTTTTACTGGAAAATTTCTTGTCGTGGTGCATTTTACTCACCAGTCAATGGCATTAAGAATAATCGAGATTAATATAACCGATTCCATTGTGCTATAAATTTTTCTACGATAAGGGTTAATATAACATCATAACAATACAATATAAATATTTATATACAAAATGGGCTCTATACACAAAATAAAACAGCTCCATTGCAACAACACCAGTAAAAATAAAGGGTCCTTATAATTTACCCTTATCTATTTCTGGCAGGCTGCGTCCTATAGCTTTTACAAGTTCTAACTTGAAAATATTAAAAGAGCACTGTTCATCAATCGATCGGTTGCAGATATTATATCTCGAAAAACCGACCGACGTCAAACAAACATGTCTTAGCATTGTTATTCTAATACAATAAAAATAATTACGATAAAACTGTTTTCATGGAAAAATATTATCGCAGATAGAAAATAATCTTGCACGGCTCTACCCATAATACGACGGAAGTCGTGAAAAATGTGCCGAAAACTAAGGGAACGTCTCGGCTAACAAAGGCGGTTGTTAAATCGCGCCAAAATGTAAGTCGACGGAATCAGCACATAAAAATAAAGGTTACGTTCCATAAATAGCGATTATTGTGTGAAATATTATGTTGAATATACCTAGAATAAGTCTTAAAATTAAGGCCAAGGATTACTGAGATAAATGTCGGGTTTGTGAGTCGGCATATGAAGGAATAAAGAATGTATTTTGCCTTCATAAAGTTAACGCGCATTGTTATTGTAGACGAACTTATATTTCACGTTCTGAATGTTAGAGAATGTTATATAAAATTGCAAGTTGTATCTTTAAAAGAATTATTTATACCTCACTTTTAATCTAGTTAACGAATGAAATTAATTTAATAGCTGTAAAATTTTGTTGAAATTTTTGAGTATATGTTACTTGTGTCAATATGTTACATCCAAGAAAAATATTAAAAAAAAAGATTATGTGAAGGAGTTTAGAGAAAGATAAAGAAAATAGGTGAGGCATAATGGCTTGCATAACATATTACTTCTCTTACAAATGTTATAGGATGCAGCCTGCTAGAAAGAGATTAGGAGGATCCTTTGTTTTCACTATAGACGTTAACACACTGTGGGCTCATTTAATTATTGGTCACCATTTTTATAATTCTTTCATTCGTTTCTGATTGCTCTGTAAAAAGTGGTTCTGAATTACGAAAAAATGTTTGTGTTTACTTTTTTAGGTTAAATATATACAAATATACAATAAGAAAGTGTTGACCTTATGATTGTATGAATTTGGATGCCTAGAAAGTGCCAAGGATATTTTTTCATGCGTAAGTCATACACTGCTTTCTTTATACGTTCATATGGAATTCTATTATTTAATTAATTTATATTTTAAGTCACCAAAGAAACGCAAATATTTTTTTATTTGTTTATTCTGTAATATGTATTTACGTCTACGCTTTGCAAATGAAAATGGGATATAAAAAGTTAAAAAAGTATTTACTTTTACGCTTCGAAACAAACTGGAACATAATCAGCTTCTCACTTATTTTTGCAGCCCTAAGGAAATGACCCTATCGATAAAATTGACTTCACGAACCGTGTGATATATTTTCTAAAGTTACGTGCTTTCTTAAATTAATCGTTTAATGCAATACGCATACATTATCTAATTTAGAAATATATTATTATCTCATTATTACATTTAGATCAAAAGTCATCATAATATTACATTTATTTTTTAATTCAATTTTTATATTGTAATAAATAAGTTTTCAAAATCAATTGTAACCGAAAATTGTAAAGTTTTAATTTTTTTAATTTCCTGTATGTGGATGGTACTTTATTTTAAACCAATGCATTATAGTTATTTTAAAGCAATCTACGAAGGACTTTCTTTGTTTGAAAGTAAGATCTATATTTAACATAACATTACAACGTCAAGTAAGGGAGCAATTGTAAAAATAACAGTTTAGGAACGGTAAAGTTAGCAAATTGTCTTCGTCCAATACTTAAATGGTTTCAAATGCCTTTTTATAATCTATCCCCAGATATGTAGTATTATTCTATTATATAATCCCAGCTAAAAGTTTGTATAAGTTTTCCTTTCGTACGGTAAAAACTATGTATGGAAATTTATCGATATCTAGAAGTCTATGGTAATAAGAATACTAGTAAACGAGTTATGGTGACACCCATTTTATGATTCTAAATGATCAGAGATTATATCACTTGATACTTTGGGTAACGGTGAATGCTTCGATCGCTGTTTCCCTTAGGTAGGCTCTAAATCATTACAAGCGACATCTCGTAGCTTCAAGGACATTAATTATATTAATATAATATATAAAATTATCACACTAGAAACGGTATTTATTTTGACGAAATATTGTAACCATAATTCGTTTTAAACATTTTTATTAAATTGTGGATCATTTGGAATGTTAAATGCATACCACATTAATATCCATATTGAAAGGTTTTGGAAAAGTATGTAGAAATGTAAATCTGAATTAAAATAAGAGTAAATGTGATATTATATGTTTATTCAAATTAATTATCAGTCGAAAAGATCGAAAAAAAAGAATAATACGAAAAGTTAATATTGCTTAAATTAATAAGCAAAAGAATTATATATTTAAAACAAATATTATTACGATGAAATATTTTTTATGCCTTTATCTTTTTCCTTAACTACTGAAAAATTAATGAGTCACGTTACAAATATGTGATTTTTCTATTTAAAAATAGTATATTAGGATCGTTAAAACTTTTGATTTTTTTGTATTGTCTCATTATTATACGTATAACGAAATATTTAATTAAAATAAACATAAAATGAATTACGTGAAGTAAAAAAAAAAGTGCACCAAATAAATGCAGACGAGGAGCACGAAAACGAGATAGTTTTTATTATCAAGTTAAAGTTAAATAAAAATATTAAATAGGTATTTAGTTTATACATACATATGTATAAAATTATATATACAGAGAAGCAGAGATGGTTTGAAAGCAAAATAGTTTAAAATTACCTTGTTATTGACATTTTTAAAATAATATTACTTGGATATTAAACTGTGCTAATTTGACTTTAGAAAAAATTCGAGATCTAGTTTAAAGGGATGAGCAAAATTTTTTGGCATTAGAACTAAGTCATAAATCAATCGGGAGAAACACAAAGAAATCAAAAAGTTTCAACTTCGATGTGAAAATTTAAATTGTTAATTATGATAGTGAAAGTGATTACACATAATAGTGAACGTTATTAATTGAACGTTATTCATCCTATCTACTTTGAAATCAAATCATTATTCACTTTGATTGAGGTTATAAATCAATCTTCATCCATATTGACAGACATTAAAAGCTTGGCATAAACTTTATCACTGACTGTCGCCGCCGAAGTAAAAGCTTAATGAAGCTTTTTAACTTTACACTGTTGAAAAACAATCTGGAAAACTTTGGTAGACCTCGACAAACTAATACTCCTACCATAATATTACGTATATATTTAGTGTTTGTATAACGTATATACTATTATTATATCATTAAAACTAGATTGATATCTAACAATCTATGATTTTTTTACATTGCATTTACTGCCTGTAAATTTCAAAGTTGATCATAATCAATATCAAAGCAACTTAAGTTTTTTTATGAAAACTTGAATATGAAATACAGTAACGAGTAAATACGATACGCCTGTTTACAAGTATTTTGTGGTTAATAGAAAGACCTTGGATTGTGTTAGTGGAACAAATAATGGATAATCCTGAATTAACTAAGCGTTTCTAAACATCTGGTTGCGCCCCTTCACTGTTTATATGTAGACAGCTCTAGAAGGGTGAAAGTACATGGAATAATATCCAAAGCTTTTAAATTGATTGATTGACGATTGATTGACGAAGTGATTCTGGCAGTAATACATTGTAATAATGGCCCCTTTAATGCGTACGGAAAATACATTAGGAGAATAAAAGTCGCAAATTGAAATGTAGATGTCACGATGGCTGGCGTAAAGATAACAAAGTTAAATTATGGAGATGATATAACTAGCAGCGAACGAGTCGAATATAATATCACTCCTGCATGTAATGGAAGTCCTGCATTTAATGCAAAGGAAATGATTATTATCGACTTGGAATTATCCATTCACACCCCGGAAGTAAAAATTATGGTTTTAGACTTAAAATGGAAGTCTAGAAATTATTGAAAACTTAATGCACAATTTAGAATAAACATGCCAAAAACTCAGTAACTCCCTTAAATATAATATGAAAATGTACAAACATTTCCAGACCCACCGAGTCGCTTTTAATAAAAACTTGAATTATTTCTATCTCTATGTAGGCGATGAATCATAGACCTTTAAAATACGACATATCTGAAATGTCAACCTTTGAAATGGACTAAATACAGAACTAACGTCACGATTCTGAGAGTGTCGAATCAAAACGAGGTCGTCCACAATTTGTTTCCTAAAATCTCTCAAATATTTTGGACGCATTGCGCGAAAACCTTCCAAATTTAAAGGAGAGAGAGAACAGTACCAAAGAATACTATTACTGCATAAAGAAGCGACACCCCCACCGCCAATTTAACGTCACCCGCAGATAACAAGTACGATCAAGTGTACTCGTTACTAGGTTGCCCGCTCGCTGCGTGCGCTTCTGATTTGTTCAATTTGTTGGTTGAGTTTAACTTGTGTAATTCAGTCTTAATTGATAAATATTTATAACAATTCAACATAAAGGTGCGTTATTTTGACGTGTACCAGTTCTTAGAATGCAATAAAATCACGAAGGGTAGGAGATTGTTTTTTTTTTCTTTTCTGGTTTTTTGTAAATAATTTTGTTTTGTGTCATCAACCTATTTGGCACTCGTAGTTTTGTTTGAACAAACATGTCATTCAGCAGTTTTAAGTTTCAAACTATCTTAAAAGACATTGTATTGTTTGAACGTGATGTGGTTGGGAAACTTTTCTTCGTAGTGTCGGCCATAGGCTTATTATATTGTTTATTAAGAGACCTTTTACATTAAGCAAATCTAATCAAGTCAAAAATGCAACGAAGACAATATTTCTGTGTATCACATTAATAAATAAACAAAATTCATTTTTATTTAAGATTTTATTTCGTTTTTAAAATTCATGCTAAGCACCTTTTTTAAATTACATCTTAATGTTATTATTGTATTCAAATCCCTTTTACACAATTCAATATGTAGTGTAAAATATTCATTTATATTATCATATTTTTGAAATTAGGTGATAATAAAGACATGCGTGCCAATACAAATTTACTGCGCCTGCATGCTATTAAGATAGTCATTTAATCGACGCTATTGGTTAGAAAGAGAGACAGCTATGTTGCGTACGTACAGCATCAACTCGCTCGATCGGTGGGATTGCTTGTAACGATCGAGACAGATATGTCGTATTAGTAAATATTCTTTACTTCCATGCTGCAGACAGCCCTACATTAATTTACGCGCACACATAAACCGACACGGATAGGTTAGTACTTATATAATAGTATAAGCAATTAAATCCGTTCGCGAGTGTGGAGTGTCGGGAGTGTGACGTATATTAGACTTTGGACGTACCAGAGCTGAAAAACGCATGGCACTCTGTTACATAATGGTCATAATACACAGCGCTGAGAACAGGAAATTAAGGCAGAACATAAAAATAGATTTGAGAAGCAAAGTTAATTAATACAATTATTAAGGTTTTATATTTATTAATGAATATTTTTGTCTCACTACTTAGCTCCTTTACTCAGTTTCTTCGATATTAGTGAAAGCGGTCAATGATTGCTTATGTCATAGAAGTCAATAACTTGAAATTTTTTCTTACTTTTATATTTTGAGTCAATTTATAATAAATTAAATATACAATGATTTCTTTCCAGGTTAAAAGTAAAGCAAATAAACTTAATTTAGACTAAGTCTGTTGTTAATTTAGAATCCGTTCACACATAGATAGGCGATAATTTGGAAGTCGGTTCATTGCACGTATGTTCTTTCCTTGTAGTTTCCTAAATATATTTAATGTACAGGCTGTTTTACCTTTAGAATTTTCTAACACCTATTACCTTTATAGGCTTTTGAAGAAGTAATATTTTTAATACTTGATTCTAAAATCAGCACACATAAATAAAATTGTTTGCAATTTTCACTTTGAAATATTTTACGGTTTATATATTGGATTATGAAACTCGAAGGACTTAAACGAGACAAATCTTGGTGATTATGGCGATGTTTCGTTTCCGCTATATTTTTTTTAACGTATCCATTGCACTTTTATACGTAATAGTGGACAACTCAACAGTTTTGAAAGACAATAACTTGGAAAAAATATGGAATTAGTTTAATAATAAAATAGTATTTTACTCTTCTAAAGGTAAAAAAACTATCTTAAGTTAAGTTATTTTTATCTCTGATTAATGCAGTTTTGAACTTAAATAGCTTTATGTCCTTTAGAAAAAATAAATGTATATATTAGTTTTCAATAGAAACCTTGATATATTTGTCAGAAGCATTATATGATTTTAATTTCTCAATTTTATTTTAACTTAATTGATCATAGCCATGAAACCTATATAAAAAAGAACATGGATTTTCGACCAACGCCCTCTAGAGGTTTTTTATACAGAACACATTTACACCACGGGGTAGCTGTATAATTATAAAGCGTAAACATTGACAGAAATAAATGATGTTTTTATCTATATTTTGAGAATTGATTACATTACTTCCAATAAGATGTCTACAGCAGCAAAATAACTAGGAGACAACCCTAGATACTTTATTTTAACAATTTTTGTCCACCAAGAAGACAATGGAGTTAGAAAGCTATTTCATTTCAATAGCACTTATTTTTACTTTCTTATTACAATTCCTAATAAGATTACGCTCGTTCAATACCCCATGATTCACTTTGTTCTTGGAGTTTGAAGAAAATTTATTTCGAATTGAAGAATGCTGCGTCACATTCACTTTGACAGCAACGTGATATTGAGTTAGTCAATAGCTCGGATGACGTCTCATTTTGCAGTCAACATGCGCACATAAAAATTACAGGGCAACATGCTAAGATGAGGTTAATTTAACATGAAAATTCAACAATGGTTTTTCTGTTCGTTTGCTTTGTTAGACCAATTCCAGTGAACAAAACTGTTTATTAACCTCTTGAAAGTTTAGTGCTGAATTAGTTTTTTTCAATTCCCAATCGACGTTTTACAATTATCGCAAAGTTATTGTAAATCGTCGACTTTCTATATGGAATTTTAAAATAAACTTACCTATAATAAAAATTTAAATAATCCTTAATCTATAGAAATAAACTTTATTAAATGAATAGTTGTTGACTATAGCTCCGACGGAACGTAGAAATTGTAATGTTGAACATTTTTGACAGAATAAATTCTCAGCAGCGCCGCTGTTTCGCAAGTGCTTGCTGCTTTCCCGCATACAAATTCATAAGTATTAAGTTAATTTCCTAATATTTTACACATTTACTAATGTTTTACACAACAATCTTTCAAAATAAACAACCTCTACGATGGTAAAAACCGCATCAAAATCAATCCAGTAAAAATAAAAATATGAACAAACAGACACAAAAACTGCCAGACAGAAATTTTGAATAAGAAGACTAAAGTTTCTTTCCGATTGATAGCGAAACTGTTAAAATTTTTACTCGTGTATATATTATGTATATAACGAGAAATATTTTTAAAAAATCCCTTAAAAATTAAAGTTTAAAATATTTTGTGAGGACAGAAGAGTGAGGACTATTTTATACCGAACTACTTCTTTATATATCTTTACACTATCCTTGCGATCCTTTGTGACGTGAATTTACGTAAGATATGTCTCTAAGGTCAATAGGTTTAGCAATTTTCCACGAAATTCGGATCCATTCATACAGACAGACCGAACTATAGAGAGACAGATAAATTCTCTTTAATTTTGGAATAAGTAAACGGAAAAGTATTTTAAAACCTTAAATTCAAAAATGATAAAGAGATACAACAATTTGATTAAACCGTATTATAGGGGAAATAAAAATATTTCTGATTGATGCCGGTAATCGATATGCAATTCGTTACCATGGTTGTTTTCTTAGCTTTTCCAAATTCTTAAAATACCTGTATTCTTTTAAAAGTGATTTATTTAAAATGTGCATAATTTGACACTCGTACAAATAGACACTATATTATCCGGTGCGGGGCAAGTTTACTAGAGACGCCATTGACAATAATTTATATGGGGTACACTATGAGCGCTTAGAGAGGAGTGAAGTTGGCGGGGAACGGAAAAGGTAATCGTGTGTTTCGCTCTCTATTATTCTATTTGTACATTAGTGAATAAAGAAAAATTGTCGCAAAATTTATTTCAATTTCGAATTATTTTTATGATAAAAAGTATCGAATATATTTGGCGTTAATTTTGTAGAAATTCATTATTCACAATTAAATGAAACTACGTGATGTAGTATTATTTCTACTTTCTTTAATTTCTTTAACCACGACCTAGGTTTCGTTGTATTACAACATATTGTGGTGGTGATATTAGCAAAGATCTTTGCAATTCATTTAATTGTAAGACTGAGTTCGTACATTCCCTCGTATGCCAACTTATTACCGAAACTACTGAAATGACTTAGTAGAAATTGAATTAAAGGTTACAGAAAAATTTTAGCGATTTTCTTACGTCTCTGAGTATTTTTTTAAATTCACAATATTTTTACGCCTCCGATAGATATACTAGACGATATATTACTGGATGAAATAAAATTAGTATTTGGAAATAGTTTAATGGAAATACTTTTTATACTTCAAAGTTTATATATGCCTAAATTTCTAAGGAACTCTAGTAGTGCAAATTCTACCATACCTGTTTTAAACTTTTTACCATTATTTATATTATTTTTCACAAAGTAAATACATTGCCTGCTATATAATTCTCACGTGCAAATATAACATAATTTTCGATAGTAAGTGCTTCTTACTATATATTACCAATAATCCTAAAGTTATTCTCTAGTAAATTGGTTTTCATAATGGTAAGTTATAGAAATTTCCTTTCTTTACATACCTTGTAGTACATAGTTTCGGATATAGGATAGAAAGAATTAAATCGTCTTTTGCTGTTTTTATTCGTTCTTTCAATTTACCCCTCACGATATGTCAAATAAAAAAATTATTTCATTTCCCGTCTCTAAAATCTATATTAATATCTTGGTGTGTTATTTTTTATATCACACAGAAATTTGAACAAAAAGTTTTAGATTCTTCATAGTATTTTTTCAACTGATAATTATTCTATCCACACGATATGAAATATAAAAAAAATCCTTTCATTTATTTCCAGCCTCTAAAATTTTATGTAAATATTCTTGAGCCCTAATTGCTGAAATATGTATGAATTAATATTACTTATCACTACGCTGAGTTAACAATTACCACATCAATCGATTTCTGAGAAAAACAGTTTTGAGAGAACTTGGATGTGATGTGAAGCGTACCGTGGTTTTTGCTCTTTAATTCCGTAACTTTAAAATTAACTGGAAAATTTTACTGAACTATTTCTATATTGAATATTTGGTGAAGAAAGAGGAAATGAGGAATACATTTCATCTAAGTGCTTCAGAAGTAGACCATTGAAACAAGATCACTAGGGGACGGTCTCGGCCGTCTCGTTTCAAAAGCTCTCATTCGCCGAGGTCGCCGCTTATATTTCGCAGATCTTGTTTCAACAGCACTTATCTTTCTTTTATTTATCTCATTACACATTCACAGAAACATACTCTGCTGTGTCAATACCCCATTACTCATCTGAGTACTGTATCTTCAGTTGAGTTTAATCTGTCCACAAAAAGAATATTGCTGCGTAGGCTTCAAAGCCAGTATGGGTAAATAGAAATTTAAGTCTAATCAATCACTTCGAAATAAAAATCCGGTCGCTATATATATATATATATATATATATATATATATATATTTCTTAAGATAACCGAACCAACCTAAATTCTCTTTAAAATACCTACATTTTAATGTATTGAAGTCGTCGCTTTTAAATGTTATTGGTGTTACTTTTTATATTTATATAAACTACATTTAGACATTTATTCCATAATAAAAATCAACGACACTCATAATAGGGATCTTGCTACAATTTGTCAATGAGTTCACGAAATAGGCCTTTTAGTTTATCCAAGAAAGTCATTGCAGCTATCATTGTTGGTATTCAAGCATTTAACTTAAAAATATATCTAATTTACATCAATTGATTCTAAACAATACAGTGGACTCATACGTTTTAATTGATAAATACCTCTATTTACTTATCCATAAAATATTAATTGGCAGCCTCAATTAAACAATATTACTATTTTTTTAAACAGGAAACTTTCCCTCGTGCGTCTTTAAAATTTTATTCCGACTAACATAAAGATTTACCCTTGTCAAATATTCCCATTACTACTAATTGATTATGAAATTAGGAGAATATTTAAATAAGTTAGAACGCCTTCAAAATGAATGCATACTATAAAATTTCAGCCTCAGAAATTATGATCACATTTCTGAATACAGGTTATAACTTAAATGATTGGAGATCAGTCAACAATTCCAAATTCACATACTTATGCTTCTTTTTAATATATTTAAAAATCTTCGACGTCCAAATTATCTCTTTGGTTTATTTAAAGACTTGTCAAGTCACGAAGTTAGATTAAGCCCTGAAATCTTAATCATCCTACTTACTCCCAATCATATTTTTACCTCTTACGAAAAATCTTTTACTGTCCAAGCCTCAAAATATTTAAATCAACTGAATCATGAGAGCAGCAAATTATCCTGGGTAAATATTTACAAGTATCAATTGTAAAAGTCCTACCTCATCTCTTTCTAAATATTCCTCCTAAAAGTCCTAAATAATCAATGTTTCAAAACTTATTTTTATGGTTGACTGGATGGGATTGTTTTCCTAAGAATATGTCCGTCATAGGTACTGTACTTTAAAGTTGTCAAATAAGCTGCAAAATATTTAAATCAACTGGATCCTGACAGCAGAAGAATATCCTAGATAAATATTTGCAAGTACCACTTGCAAAAACCTACCTCTCCACCTCCTAATTATTCTTCCTGAAAGTCCTCTTTAGTAATCAATGTTTCAAAACTTGGTTTTATGGTTGACTGGAAAGGATTGTTTTACTAATGATATATCCATCCTATATACTTAAAAGTTACGTTACGTTAAAGTTTTCAAATAAACCAATCAACAAATTATATAATTTTTGTTGGAATAATTTGTAAATATTATTTAAAGAAATTACTAATTGTACTACAAGCTACTAAGGAGAAAGCTATAACGAGTAGGTACCGTATTACATAAGTATTAAACGCAATATAAATAAATTGTATATCGAAGCTGATGAACTCTGCGAAGCTCTACGCGACCTCGCCTTTACCAGTCGGTATTGGTACATAAAAATTACGAGGCGACGTACCCGGATAAAGTTAATTTAGCATGAGAGTCAACTGCGGCTTCCCCGCTCGCCTGCCCTCGCTGCGCCTCTGCAATATATCTTCCTTCGTGAACTCTAGCTTGTAATGCGATTTCTTAATCTGGCGAGGGAAAATACATTTCCAACCAGTTAATTTGTAAAGGATGCCCAATTTCTTCTTATATTATCCGATATACAATAGACGAGAAGTTAGTTTTAACATAAATAAATTTTACAATTTATTATCTCCACCGATATATAAGTGATATTATTATCTCCACCGATAAATAAGTGATATTATTATCTCCACCGATATAATATATTATCGATTATATAATACATTAATATTAGATAGAATTTATTATCTCCACCGATATATAAGTGATATCATTATCTCCACCGATATAATATATTATCGATTATATAATATATTAATATTAGATAGAATTTATTATCTCCACCGATATATAGATAATAGAAGTGATAATTCCTTTAGCCTATAAATAATTTGATAAGGTGAAAGGGAACTGTGCACTATATTAGTTTCATCAGTGCAATTATTCAACCGATTTGGACACTAGTATTATAAATCATCCTTTACGAACCTTGCCTTGTTTTATTCTTTTGTAAGTTCGAAAACAATAGTCAATTCTTAAAAGTTGTACAGCGAATTAATATGCTATATCTGAATCAATTTTTCGAGTTATAAGATCAATAAAAAAAGATAGTGTATTGAAATTACTGACTAAAAAAAATTAAGTATATAATACGCAAACACTGTAATTTTTTGTACGGTCATATTTACTTAGTAAAGTAATTACCACTGCTGTTCGATTATTTATTTTAATTAAAGATCAAAGAACGTATCTTCAATAATTCTCTTTGAAAAATAAAAAAAAAATTGTAACCAATAAAATTGTAAAATCCCCGTTCCAATTTCAAAGTGTATATTTGTAAACATTATTTACTGCACACCTAAGCATGAAAACTATTTTTTAAATTTTATCAGTTTGCCTTTCTTCAGTTATTTTTGTCCAAAATAGGTTTTGAACTCAAAAATGTAACTTTATTTAATTTTAGTTATTTAACTTTAGTTAATTAGAAATAATTAAAAAAGATTTAGTACACAGTAATCATAAAAGGTCGGACTATCGATCGAGTAGGTTAAGCTTGGTGTGAAGGGGAATGCAATAAGGGGGAACTTAAACACGGTTGTTATATACACACAGATAAAGATCTAAATTAATTTGTAGTAAATGTTTTAAAAAAACTGTTTTCTCTAGTTTGTGGTACCTCCATTTATTAAGAAATTTTAAAATAAGAGTTAAAAAAAATATTTAGCAAGGTGTATTTCTTATGTGGAGTATCGTTAGGAAAGTATTTTGAAATATAAATAAGATTTAATTTAAAACTTTTCCGTATTTATCTTCAGTCACAACATGTTAAACTAGTAAACACTGTAAAACAGTTTGCAGTTCCACCACTTGACCCCATTTCAAAAACAAAACTATCCCGATAATATGCTTGGATAAGTTATTTCAAAAGCAATTATTTTGAGTAATGAAGGTTTAATAGTTTTGGAAATAATGCATATGGAAATTACTGGACGGCTGAAATTACTAGAGCACATAAGAAATATAAAAAAATTATTAAAATATATTATAAAATATTTATGTAAAAAATACAGTAGACGAATCTTCATATTAAGCTCATCTGTCACGGTATTAACATCCTTCTGCAGTTATGACAGACCTATGGGCATGCAAGATCACGATACAGGAGTTTACAAAATATATATAGTTTGATATTTTGTGAAATGATTACGGAACCGTAATTTATACGTGATCACTTGACAAGTTTTCTGTTTCGATTTAGTGCATACGTTAGATTCGTTCAAAAGGTTCCGTAGGTATATTTCGATGGTATGCCGCAATAACGTACTCTTGATTTGGTACCTATAAAGTATTTGTTGAGGTATAAAATAAAAATATCATGAATCGTGTACATACAATTTTCAGGTATGATGCAATAAATATTTTTGAAATAAAAAAAAATATTTTTAATTAATAACAATCAAAGAGGCCGACTACCAGATCTAACTAAGAGTTAGTTCCCACGGGAGAAATTAATTTTAAAATCTCCTCGCAGTAAAAATTACGAAATTTTAAACTGAGTAGTCTATGTCGGTGAAGTTGTCAGCAAAGCAGGTCGATAATTAAGATAATACTATCTAAATTAACGCAAAACATCATGAAGGAAAAGTACACTTACATCAATTAATGTTCATGCCTGATATTAATATTAAAATCTCGTTGCACTAAAAGCTACAAAATACTAAATTAAGTAGTCTATGTCGAAGAAGTTGTGGCAAAGTATGTTGATAATTAAGATAATATTATTTAAATTAGCCGGTAATATGAAAAAATGTACCCATACATTTATTTGCGGATATGTACTTGAATATATATGTATATACCTATGTATGATAGTTGTTTAATTAAGTTTAGATAAGGTAATTCATTTCCCCATAGTTATTTCTAGAAATACTATCCATTTTGTAGCTAGCTTCTATCACCAAACAAAGTGTTATAGTGACCATTATAAATTTAAAAAAGTAGACGTATTTTCAAGGTCATTACGAAAGTTTCTCTTTTTTCTTTTTCACATTTTGAAAATTTAAACCACTCATTTTAAAGTTGTTTTAATTTTCCAGGTTATTATTTTACTAGATGTTCAACGATTGAGATAAAATTAAATTCGGTGTTAGTGTAATATAAATTAAAATAATAATTTTCACGAAATTACGATGAAATAAACGTAAATTGCGTAGCCCGCCTGCGAATAAATTATAGTGCTCCAAGTTTGTAATATTCATGAGGTAACATTTTCAAAACATGACATTGATAATTTGTTCAAGATTTCATTTATTAGCAGACATAGACTTAGTACCGGATGTCAATATGTAAATTTTCAACAGATCTACCTATAGCATTAATCTACAGATCCACTCTCTCCCCAGTTTATGAAAACTTTGAATTTGAACTTAACTCTTATATCATTCGAAGAGGACTAATTTCCTTGATATCCGAGTTGAAAAAAAATCATAGACAAAATTTACGTCAAAATGTTTTATGACTTTAAAGCTACAGGAAGCAAGTCTACTAATCTAGGACGACAAATAAATTTGCATATAATGAATTTATTAAATTTGGCTACTTAAAAAAGGAATTTCTTTCTTAATGATACAAAATTTAAAATTCTAGATGAACTACTGAAATTGATATTTTATTAATATATTTTGAATTCTAGAAGTAAGATTAATTACTAGAAGTAAGATTTTTTAATCAAAATAAATTATCAAAACCAATAATCTAAAATATGAATCAAAATTAAGTCACTTTTTTTCTTTGTTTTTTCACCGTATCTTAATTAAGTTGCCATAATATACATTTCTGACTTTGACTTTCACAACTTATAGTGTACTAATAAAGAGCATGAAATCGTTAAAAAGTTTTTTTTTATACCATTTAATGCAAGATTTTTATGAAAATAAAGTCGTTTTGCTTAGATTCTTTTATTTATTTTATTTTAATATAATTCTAGAGATATCCTGGAGATGTTGTTGGCACTTTTCATGAAAATATGTCCATATTTCCTTTAACCTCCAAAAATGCCGTAGATAAAATTATAAAAAAAACAACTTTACTGATATGTATGCGAAGTAAACAGTAAAACTAGGGAAATAATTCTGATTCACATAATTGTTAAAAAATTCATGATATTCGTGTGCCTTGGAAAAATAAACTAGACAATGACATGAAAAATAAAACAGATATTTGTAGAAAGTATAATAAAAACACTTCGAGTTCGTAAATAGTTGTATGTACCTAATTATGTAAATATGTACCTAATTGTGCAAAAAGTGAGTTTTGAACGCACATAAGAAGTTTTATTACTGAAAGTATTATTGAATATGCTTGGAGTATTTCGAAAACAAATTGTATCGGACAAATTTTCCTGTAATGCTAATAGTTGTAAAAAAATAATTCCACTCTAATAAATGTAAGAAAAATCGACGTTAACCAATCTATACGTAAAAGTGTTCATATAATTGCCTACAGATTATTTGTAAATAAAATTCCATCACTTTCTAAAATCTTAATCCCCTGTAGGTCGGCAGGAACCACAGAGGATGACTGGTTCACCCAAAACAACAAAATATGACAAGCGGTCCATAAGACAAATATTTACGTCTAAAAAAAAATTAGCGGGGAGCCCGCCCAAAACGGAATAATATAGCAAATGGTCCACGAAACCAATTGTTATATATAAAAAAAGTTCATGTCTAAAAAAATCATCTAATAACCTTTTCTTAGAATTCGCTAAAATTATTTTTAGTTTTTGGTACCCCCTTTTTGGACCAAAAAAAATTGACGCGAACTTACATTTACATAAGTTATGGAAACTCACGGAAAAATATAAACAAAATTGTTTTTAAAGAACGATTATTTATTTACAAATACTGTTTGTTAAAATAATTAAGTTTTTATGAAACGCTAAAAATAAAGTATATTAGAAAATGTTTTATGAATAAAATTTAAACCGATTTTATGCAATATAAAGAAGAAATTACGCTCATTTATTCTTTCATTTATTTTAAGATATCAAAATGATAACTATAGAATAAGTTTAGAATATATATCAGTCTTTGCTAACAGCCCCCCTAAAGATATTGTAATACAACGAAACCTAGGTCGTGGTAAAGAAATTAAAGAAAGTAGATATAATACTACATCATGTAGTTTCATTTAATAGTGAACAATGAATTTCTAAAAAATTAACGCCAAATATATTCAATAGTATTAATATTATTCACCTTAAAATTATCAAATTTAAGTCAATAGAAGATTTTCCATCTAAAAATCCAATATTATTTTGACATTTCACTTGATTTTAATTTATTTGAAAATGAGTAAAATCCTTTCCCTGTTATATTATTATTGAACTCGGGCGTTGCCCCAAACCAAACAACCCCTTTTGATTGATATTTGTGTGCTTGGTATTTGAAACCGTATCTTGAAAGACATAGCCAACTCCATAATTTTGAATTCTTACAAGTCGAGTGCTGTATAACGCTTCGATGAGTTTGAAAGCCCGTCCCAAGAATCTCGTGTAGGATCTATTATGGCTGCTTTACCTTTCTTTCACCCTGTACTTTATCTTCGTCGCGGCAAATTTCCATTCACTTGAGCTGCGAAGAGCCTTATCCGTGCTCAGTTTTTTGTTCATGCCACCGCGTTGAGAAATATCGTGCATTGCCCTATTACAAAGCATTTTCTTTTTTGTCCCAAAGTATTAGCACCCACGCATCTGCACTAAATTTACGAAGTTTTCTCTATTATGCAATACAATATTTGGGTTTTTACTTTGATCTACTAAGTCTATTGTTACGTGTATTTTCCTCATATTCGTTAAAGAAAAGAAAAAAGTAAATAAAAAAATTCCAGTGAAGCAAATTATTATTTAAGTGATAAGTTGGGAAAATTCTAAGTTTGTCACTTTTTACAACGAAAATATAAAATTATTTAATAAAAACCTACTTGTCAAAATTTGTAGCGAAGAGTTAAAGATAATATTTCTATGATTATTTATATAATTTTATTACTATTTAAAAAAAATTAAGAAAAAACCTATTTTCGAAAAGAATTTAAAAGAATATTTTCGTATCTATAAACTAGTTGCTTCATATTTTAGAAATATTAATAAAAAAAAATTAGTAAAAAATCAAACAATAATTTTTCCTTTTCCATGTTTTTGTTATTTCGTTATAGTTTTGACTTTATTTGATATAGTTTCAGTTCCAAAATTAATATTTTTATATTAATACTTCAAATTCCATCCATACACAGCGATAGATGAAAAAAGGTCCTAGATATATCCTAAATATACTAAGTATAAAGATAGCCAGACTATTGAGAAGTACCGCTTTGTTTTCCGATTAAAAGAAGAAATAATTATCAAATATTTTGCGATTATGAAATTAAGAAAAATTACAAGAATGGAAACATCAAGGGATGAAGTTCTTTGTTAAAATGGTAGCCTTGAAACATGGTGAGATAACATTGGTAAAATCCATAGAGAATTTTCAAATTTCCATCACAATACTTTTATGAGGTTCTCCATATTTACTATCTAATCGTGTTCTTTTGGAAACTAAAATCGATAAGTTTGAGCTTTACCATTACAATCGATTCAAGGTATAATAACTTTTATAATAACTTTTTAAATTAGCCACGCTCCTCTCCATCTCTTAAGCGAAGATCTCGTTACTTATCCCTTATATACGTAGCCCTTAATATGGTAGTCCTTAATATCTTTTACTCCCTTACTATGTTTTACTGACATGTTTAACTATACTTATGCAGATTATTATATTATGAGATGGATTTTTATCTATTACGATTAATGAAAAATAAATACATTATCTACAAAAATTGTAACGCATTTAAAAAAAGGAACATGTGAAAGTATCGCATGCGATTGCTTTTAAATAAATATTGATACAAAATTATTAAACCTGCACTGCAAGTACTACTTGCCACTCTTGCATGGTTTTATTATTAAAACAAAGTTGATAAAAAAATTTACCGGAAAACTTATGTTGCCACTGTTTTAATAAACCCGCTTTAATAATTATTTAATAACGACACATATGTTTTTCCAATCCTAATTAATCATTAACATTCCATCAAAATTTTGGTTTTTCTGCTTAACTCTTTCTTTTATTCCGTATATTCTTTGTTTTTTATGCTCACCTTTTAGAGTTATATTCCACAGCGATTTTAAAACCATCAAGATTTTTCTCATATTCCTTGTACATAATTCATAATTCAGCTTGACGCGTTATTATTTGTAATTTTTGCATCGAGTAGATTCTGTTTTTTTGAATAATTTAACAAAACTCCATTCTTTTTATTCCTATTTTCCTGTATATTTTTACATATTTCCACAATTTGATTTTTCTCGAAAACATATTACCCAAATACGTTAGTTCTTCGTCTTGATTAAAAATTTTCACATATGACATCACAATTTATTTAAACTTAATTCAAACATGTAAATAATTCGAAATTTACTGATTTGGGAAAAAGGGAAAAGATACATGTAATCCATGCGTTATTTTCTGAGAAAGGTTTATTTTACATATTCAAACCGTGAATAAATCAAAACGAGTAGTAGGTTCAACATCATTTTTTGGTTAAAATATGAAGCATCATATTTCCACGTATTGTCGCAGATAAATTCGTGTATGGCTAGAATTTATTACTCATAAATTCTTTGTATCACCGCAGTCTTTACACGTCTACAATTCCCGCTTCGTCTACAAATTTTCGAACGTCTACAATTCCCACTTCCACAATTCTGGATAGTCTAATACTCAAGATTTCGTGATGGTACTAAAATATTTGAATCTGGACCTGAATAAAAAATACGTCCAAAAATAACGTTCAAATCATCATTCAAAATCCGCTGCAATTAAATTGCATTGTTAAATGGTACACTTCTCCTGAACAATGAATGCGGTTATCTAGATTAATTGCGAAGACGTAGACGTTTTAAGAACTGTTGATGTTACTTGAGTCTTATATTTTTAAGAATTTGAGATCTTCGAAAGCTTGAAAATCTTGGAGCGTTATTATACTAAACGTGTTCAAGCTCAGTCAAAATAAATTCTATACTTTTACATCTTTCGAAATTTGCTTTCTTTCGGTTTGCAAAGAAATGACTTTATTTGTAAAACAAGTTATAAGTCAGTTGTTATTTTTAGTTGAATTAAATTTAAATGCACCCTAATTATTAAACGTATCCAAAAATATACGGGAATGTTTATAAATAAGATGATATGGTTCTACCGATTTTCTCTTGCTTCTTCGATTTCATACGCGTGACCAAACGTTATAGCACAGAAGAGAAGTTTTGGTTGGTGAAATTTATTTTCCAATTTTTAGATGGAGTAATGTTGTGCCCTAATTTATTGGAAAAAGTCTTGCTCTTTTATAACTTACAAGTAAGATTATACATAACTTATTTGTAGAGAAACAAAGTATTTGACTATTTTTTTAGTCCATAAGTCAAAATTAAAAAGCTAAGGGAGTGAAATTTTTAAATTCAAATTTTTAATTCATTTCAATTAAGAACTTTGAAATTTAACTTTCAGAAAAGATGGCTGTAGTGGATTGTAAAGTAATTTTCATTAATGCATATTCTACGAATGCGCTAAATTTTGAAGCTAGTAATACCCTTATTTTTTCATACATTTTATACTACTAGCTTTTAACCAATCTGTATTTTCATGAGATTATAGTAGTAAATTTAGGAGTATTCTACCTTATTTATAACTTAAGTATTCTACCCTATTTTAGTTTAGCTCTGTTTCAATAAATGGGTGTTGAATCCGTATATGGAATTTGGACCCGTACATAGGGGGAAGGCTTCAAACTTCGTCTGAAATGGGAAATATATTTTCTTTATTTTCTTTCACTACGCTGTAATTTCTTTCATATTTCTAATTAAGAAAAAATCGTAAGTCATTCAAATTTAATATTGCTCCCTTTTAATGCATATAGCATTTACATCCTGCTATTCGCATTAATGTCTTTATTAGAAATGCAAAATAACTAAAAAGTTAGATGCCTTCTTCCAATGAGTTTTCATCATTTGTGAAATATAGTATCAAAACTCTTTTTAATTAAACAGTATACTTCACTAGATTTTGCTATAAAATAAATAATAACTTTTTATATGTAAATTCGCTTGTTACGTAAAAATAAATTAAATTTCGGTAGCATGTAAAAATTATACCAATTTTTTTTAATTAATTCAAAATAGTACCTTCCAAAATTACAGTGAAATTTCGCTGTCAGTAGTAAAAATTAATGGAAAAAAAATCAAATATGAGAAGATCTCGCACTAAGAGTGTTCCGTGCACATTTAGGCAGAATATTTAAAAATATATAGTATTTCTACTTATACTATTTACAAATATTAATTTTTCATTATTGCCTGCTGTAACTCTCACAGGTGTAAAAAAACAGATTGCAAAAATATATGACTACACCCTGGACACTATTAATTTTTGGATTTTTCCCTATACGTTTACCATAGGTTTTGATGGTTATTGAATGAGACTATTGCAGGAATATAAAAATTACATTTTAAAGGGCCATAGAACTTTGCTGCGCAAATCAAAAACTTTACATTTATATAACAAAGTAAGGCTGTAGGTTTCAGACTTGATATCTCCAACCATTTTTGAGAAAAAAGGCTTTCATAGAATGTAGAACGGACGGACAACCAAGTGATGGTGCAATATTTTTCCATTAACCCCTATTTTTCCATTCTACCCTAAATTTGTTTGTACCATTGCCCATTTAGATAACGTGTGAATATTTAAAGACTAGATAAACCCGAACGACATTTGAATAACGACGAATTATTTTAAATTATTATATATAAATGAAACTATAATTTATCCTTTAATCAAGTTTTAGATAAATTAAGAAATATATTGTCCCTTTTAGTTACAACACATGAT